>JAQZBX010088611.1:0-12718 GCA_029593785.1 Cabassous unicinctus
AAACTTTTTATTTTGAAATAATTTCAAACTTGCAGGGAAGTTACAAAAATAAAACAGAGAACACCAATATACCCTCTACCCAGATACCCAGATTTAACAACTTTTAACATTTTGCCAGCTTTGTTTTATCATTCTATATCTATCTACCTAGTCTATATCCTAAGCATTTGAGAGTAGGTTGCATACATCATGTTCCTTTACCACCTAATATTTCCACGTATATTTGCCAAATTGCTTTTGCTAAAAATGGGGTGATGGATTTGAGAACTTCTTCCACGCTCATCTCTGGATTCGTGTCCTATTTGTTTCTAGAAACAATTATATTTAAGAATGTAATGTAGACTGCAGAACTGAATCTTCTTTTTCTACTGGCCTTACAGAAAAGTGTTGAAAGAGGAATAGAGGAAACAGTTACCAAGAGTATGATGACAGAATGCTTAGGTTACCATAGAAAACACATCAGGGTGAAATCAGGAATGGCCTCCCAGGGGTGAAAGCCCATTAGCTATTGCTATGCTCCCTTCCTACAGAGGTACATAAAAACATTGCTGTGGATAGTTTTTACGTCTAAAACAGTGGAGTCTCAGGACTGAGCCAGGGCCCATCTCTGAGGCACAAGTCTGATGTAGCCTGGGTCAAAGCCATCCACATACAATCCCCAGGCCATTCCCAGAACCACACAAGGCACTCAATCTTGCATATATCAAATCCTAGAGCCGACATTCGGGGATGTAATCCTGGTTATGTCCCAGGTCCCCTAGAGACCCTGCTGGGGTTTATGTCTCTGAGCATGAAGTAGAAAGGAAGCTAAAAGGCTACAGTTCATTTTGAGGAAGGAAGTTAGCTCCTTCTGTTATTAAGGTGCCTACGAGGTAGCAAGAAGGAGAATGGAGCAGTATTTGTGGGTAGGGCAGTGCAGCCAGGCATTAAATAGCAGATAAGGTTCATTAGGGACAAAAGCAACATAACCTACTGAGGTAAAAATAATCCACGTTCTATTAATAAAACAATGACTGACTCATCCCTTAGCAAAGACAGCTTGAAATGTCATTAGGTCTTGAAAATATCTGTTTAGGGTGCTATTTGGTAAAAAAAAAAAAAAATCAATAAAATGCAGGTCATTTTTAGGAAGGAAACAAATTGAGAAACCGGATGGCTGCTTGTTTAGTTTCTTTAATATGTATCTTGTCTGTAAGGCAGCAAAAAGAAGTTCTGTGTCAAGAAACTTGAAGATGACTTAAGTCTGAAGAGGGTCAAAGAAAAACAACTAGAGTAACAAAGGAGGTAAAATAGCTTCTGTACTCCTTAGTCTTAAAAGCTGAAAGACAATGAACTCAAAGATCGTATTAGAATGACAGGTTTAGAAAGGACACGCACAAACTTCAACAATCACTTGGGAGACAGACTTGATGGAAGACCAGCACCACAAGGGAATTTAGATGTCATTGTAATCCATTGTAATCAATTCCCTAATCCTTATTAAAAATTAGGGGGAAGCGGATGTGACTCAGGTGACTGAGACCCTGCCTACCACATGGGAGGTCCGTGGTTCGTTTCCGGGTGCCTTCCAAAGAGGGCAGCAAGCTGGCGTGACAGGCAGGCTGACACAACAAGATGACGCAATGAGATGACACAAGAAGAAAAACATAATGAGAGACACAACAAAGCAGGGTTCAGAGGTTCGCGGTGCCTCCTAAGATAAACAAGGAAGACGAACAGACACAGCAAGTGCCAACAACGAGGGGGTGGGGAGAAATAATTTTTTTTTTTTTAATTAGGCAATTGAGGCTCAGAGAAGTGAGGTGACTACCCCAAGGATACCCAGCTGGTAATAGTAGAGCTGATACTAGGCTTATTTCTTTACCCAACCACCTTTCCCAACTCTATTCAAGATACTGCACCTTGGTTCGTAAATGATGCCTACCATGGAATCTCTTTCAGGTATGTTCAATTCATTCTCATTTTGGTAGAGTCCTGATTCAGACAACAGAAGAAGTCATTTACTCGAAAGTGAAAAGAACAATAACTATGTCTTACCTCTTCCATGGGTGTTTGGATTTCAGCTGAGCCCTCTGAAGAGGGAAAATCCTAAACCAAAGAACCAAATGTCTGCATCAGCACTCTCTGATGTGGGGGTGATGAGAGCCAGGAACACCTTCCTGGACTCTGGAATTTTTCAACCTACATACCAACGAACTCCCCAATACTGATCAGAAGTGACCCAGTTTGATGGTTCATCCATCCATTTATTCTGTTTTCAATAAATAGTGATGACCTCAACAGTTTATCAAGCAGATCAAGGAGAAGACTGCCTACATGTTTTGACTTGAAGCCTTCTGACCCTTAAAACTTCCCCAGTAATATTCCTTTGACTTAAAAATGTATCCACTTTTTAAAGAACGTTATAAATATCGTCACGTGACTTAATCAGCTCAAAATTTTCTCCTTAATTTCAGGTACTTGGAGCTTTAGGCCACAAGCACATTGCAAACAGTAAGCTTAGTAGCTAAACATGAAGGACAGGCATAGAAAGGTGGACAAGGACATAGCCTATTTCCCAGGTTGTTTGTTTTTTGGGTTTTTTTGCTAGATCTCTGAGACTCTTCTTACTGTTGGCAAAGTCTTAATAGCTGCAGAAGCAAAAGCTGTTACTGCTCTGCCTCCTCCTAGAGTGAATGCTTGCCTCCCAATTCCTCTTCACAGATTCACCCTCTAAGAATGGTGCTCTTTGAAATGTTCCTGGATTGTACAAAATGGAGAGAGGGAGAAAGGGAAGGAGGGGAGAATACGGGGGACGGAAGGAAGGAGGAAATTTCTCACCACTTCGGAAGCAGTTTACAATTCAAGCTCCAAAGGAAAGAAAAACATAAGTAAACACAAACACCAGTTGAGGCATAGTCAGAGGTTGAGCATAACTGTGTTTCAAAGGGATAAGGATCTATCCTTATGAGAATGAGCTCAACAATCTCGGGGGCTCTTGTTAAAGAGAATATGGGCTGGGTTTCATGACCTCAAGCAGCACTTGAGGAAATTATCCCATTACCAGCAAGTTTCTTTACTTTGCATAGAGTCATATGCCCAAGTTTTATGATGAAGATTTCAAGCAAAAATCCTTTTTCTCTAATAATCTAAATATTAAGCCATGATCTCTACATTTACTATTATTCGCACATGTTGGAGGTGATTCTAAGGGGTCGTCTTATCTGTCCTCTCCTTATTAAAATCCTCCCAACGTCAAGAATATCTATTGTAAAGAATTCTGGGTGCTATAATCAGTAACTTTGAGGAATTTTAAGTGTGAATTTCCATGAGCTGTAGGCATAACACGTTCCTTCTTGCTTACTGTGGAATTTATAAGTAGACAGCTATATTAAAATAGTCCACTATTACTATGCTCTAAAAGTTTTGCTACTACTAGAAAACTTTAAAGTCATCAGAAAAATTCTATGTAATGTTATACTCTCTTAGAAAGGAGCAGATGTGGTTAAGATAGTAATTGGATTTTCGGTAAAATGCGTACATGTTGTGCTAAGCACTTATTAAGTGCTCAATAAATATTTGTTCAATGAATATTTCTTGCCTTATGGGAATAAAGTGCTACTTAATGATAAGAACACACATGCTTGAAAGTGGAAAATTTTAGGAACTTGGAGAAACAGCTAAATGTCAATATGTTTTGAAATAGTGCTATCAAACATGCAATGCTGTTACCTCTAGCTCATGATAAGCCAATTAAACAAGGCAATGAACCTGCAATACAAGGTTTTTGGAGAAGTTTTCAGGTTTTTGATAAGTGTGTTTTTATGACTTTGTGATACAGATAAAAAGCAGCAGAACTAGTTTGTTGTGCTCATTTTGCATAAGAGTATGGGTTTCAATAGATTTTAATTGGCATAAGGGGCTCTCCCCCAAAGGACCACCTGCCCATCTATCTATAAATGAAATTTCTTAGCATAAAAGAGTGCAGGCTTTAGATTCTGACACACTTGGCTAAAATTAACGGTGCCAACATTTATAGTTGCATGTGACCAAGGACAAATAACTTAATGTGTAGGGGTCTCTCTTTTCTTATCTAAGAAATGGAGCCCATAATATTCACCTTTCAGAGTTTTTGCAAGGATTAAGGGTAATACATGTAAAATGCCTAATATATGATGTTTTGGCTATTGTCAAAATTATAAAAAGTAATTCCAAAAGGAGAAAATGGTTTAAAAATAATAAAAATTATGGAATAATCATTGATTTAAAAATAGCATGCAAGAGTTCAATTCTGGATATGAATTATCATCCAACATCTGAAGTAGTGTTTTCCATTCAATATGCCTTTTTCTTTTCTTTTCCAATTGTAGAAAAGTTGAAAGCATAGTACAATGAATACCCTTCACCTAGCTTCAACAATTGATAGCGTTTTGCCAGATGTGCCTTCTCTATCTCTCTCTCTCTCTCTCTCTCTCTCTATATATATATATGTATATGTATATGTATATGTATATACACACACACACACACACACACACACACATTTTGAGACTAAATTGAAAATATCATGACAATTCACTCCTAAATACTTCAGCATGTCTTTCCTAAGAATAAGGGCATTCAACGAGCTCATTTATTTCAATACAACAATCAAGAAAAGTAGGCATAAACAAGTTGTAATTGTTATACATTAGATTCCTTTTCTTGAATTGGAAATCTCTGCACATTTCTAGCTACCACTCGGCAATTCTGAGCTTGGCAGAATGGACTCTAGTAAAAAATCTATTGAAGGTTTATAAAGTAAAAAATTTTATACAATAAGCAGTTTTAAAAGTACCTATTTAGGCAGTCTGAAGAGCATCAACTATTCAACACGGAGGTGAAGGTCAATAAGCTGGAACTGATGTTCCAGAAAGCTGACTCCGATCTGGATTCCATTCAACACAGGTTGAAATAGGAAATCAAGACTAATCATCCTGATTCAGTAGGCAAGAAAAATCCAATTACTCTCTTAAAGGAATTGTCAGTGATAAAGTTTTGATATCAGACTTTGCATGCACGCTTTAAACCAGTTACCGTTGAGCAGAAAGAGACTAAGAGCCGTAATTTGTGCTACTTTGAATAAGACTATGACCATGATACAAAAGCAAACAGACCTGGAGCTGTCACCACTGACTGAAGAAGAGAAAAGTGCGGCAGAGCAATTAAAATCTCTTATACCAGACTTGTGAAGAAATGGTCTTGCAAAAGGGAACTCTAAGGGAGAAGAGATCAATTCCAGAAAGACTTATGAAAGTGTCTTGTTAGCAGTTGCTAAGAAGAGGTGAGGGGGTGACTGGATAAGAATGCCTTTCACAAAAGAGGAGAATAAAGGAAGGGCAGACATTAAATGAATAAAGTTCAGATGAAAGGATGGAACAGGAATAAAGGGATTTGAAAAATATATTTTTACTAGTTTTGTAATTTCAAGCAAAGACGTCCTTAATAGTATTTTGCATATTTCACAGATATGGGTTGATTCCATATACTGTACTGCAATTGCAACTTAATTTTCTTCACTTTAAATATATTTTGGATAGTTTCATGTCACACATCCTGCATTCTTTTAGTTGAGGTGAAAGTCACATCATTATTTTATAGTGAACAATTCAATGCCACCATTAACAGCTGCCTAATAATCCATTGTATAGTTGTACCATAATTTTTACCAGTTCCTTACTGATAGCCATTTATGCTGTATAATAGACAAGTTAGGACTTTGTTTTGGGGGGAAAGAGGGTGAGGTCTGCCCAGCCTTCCTTCTTTAAGGGATACTGGTGGGGTGATATAACATGGGCTCTCCAACACCAGCACATAACCTCAGCTTGGCATCTTACCAACTAAATTCTTTTTTTGCTTAAGTTAGCCAAAATCTGACTTTGTGTTTGTAACCAACAGCCCCCAATTAGTGATACAGATTTTCTAATTTTTCTAAAATTTTTTGAACTATTGCAATAAATCCTTAAACATTTTTTAATCCTTGGGTAAAATATATCTATATGACCATAGCATTTGCACAGGACTCCATTTTAATATCAATAATACATTGGATGTTGTCTTGTCTCTTACTATATACTAGATTCCTTGAGACCAAGAACCACTTCTCATTACTCTTTGAATCCCAAGTACACTATTCTGTTTCCTAAGCAATTTTTGGTGAACAATTTTTCTGTCCCAGATTAATCTTCCTAAACTAAATCTTTGTTCACGGCACTCACCTAGTAAAAATAAAATTTTTGTTGCACACTGCTTATAAGAAAGTCCAAACACCCAGACTGGAAAATCGAAATCAAGGTCTTTGGACATTATCGTTGATTCTCTACATGTACACTCTAGATTGGGTTAAGCATAATAAATAAATTGCTGTAACATACCAGGCAGGAAAAAAATCCCTATTTTATTGTTGTTGGCAGCGAGTTTCCAGGTTCTTGGCTATGTCACATAAAGGAATTTAAGGACATGCCATAAAGTAAGCAGGCAAGTAAAGAGTTTATTGAGAAATGAAAGAAAAGTGAGAGTACACACTTGAGATTTGAGTGCAGGTATGCTCCAGAGTGAAATGCTGGCTGGTGCTGAGGCCTTTTGAAGGCTGCCCTCTCCTCCTCCCCCTTCCCCATGTTGAGGAGTGTATTAGTCAACCAAAGGGGTGCTGAGGCAAAGTACCAGAACTCTGTTGGCTTTTTTTTAAGGGTATTTATTTGGGGTAGAAGCTTACAGTTACCAGACCCTAAAGAGTCCAACTCAAGTTACCATAAGAGGTGCTTTCTCACCCAAAGTCTGTTGCCACGTGTTGAAGCAAGATGGCTGCTGGTCTCTGAGAGGGTTCAGCCTTCCTCTTCCTCTTAAGGCTCCATGGGCCCAGCTTTCTCCAAATTCAGCTGTAAGCTGGAGGACTTGTTTCTCTCTAGGCTCAGCTGCTCTGGTCTCTTCACAAGGTCAGCTTTAAACCATCAGGCAAATGACTGATCTCTCTCTTCCTGGGGCCCACAGGTTCAAAGCTGACAAGTTCTCTCTTATTCCATGTCTGTGGAGCTCTCTCTATTCCTCTGTGTATCTTCTTCTGTCTTCTTGATTGAGCGTATGTTTATGTAGCCCACCAAGGGGGCAGGGACTTAACCCTGCATGCCCTAATGACATAGTCGAATCAAAGCCCTAATCTTGATTTAAACAAGTAAACCTAAAGCCTTTGGATTTAAATCAATCAAAGGGTATCATGCCCAGAGGAACAGACCAGTTTACAAACATAATCAATATCTCTTTTTGGAATTCATAAATAATATCAAACTACTGCAAGGAGGGATTTCAGCTATTTGCTATCCTGATTGGTTGCTTTTCTGCCTTCCTATTGTTTTATACTATAGACCACTCGGGTTGCACCTGTTAGCTGTTAGGGAGTCATTTCTGTTTGAAATTATCCAGGGCTTTTTTGAGCCCAGGAGTTTCAAACGGGACCTCGTGACCAGGTACTCGGTAGGCTTTTCAGCTGTGATGGTTACAGCTCTGTTCTGACCAGCTGCCTCCCCTTGTTTCCTATACTAACCTGCCTGATTATTATTATATAAGAGTTTTATCATCAGTTATAGCATTCATGAAAACACATGCTTTAATATAACAAGTGATTGTGTAGACATATTCAAAGAGCCTAGTTTTTCAAATAGTATTTCACACCACTGCATTTGCCCTTGTCTTTTCAATTAACAGTAAATATAAGTCCAGACAGTAACTCAGATGATTAGGTTAACACTGTCACACACTATCCATCTACCCCCACCCCCACCCCCAGAGAACTGTCTTATAGAAAGGTGCTTTCACAATATTATTCTTTCCCATCAGCCATATCTCTATATTCAACCTTTCTTCTACCTTTATCTGTGCACAATTTAGTCAACTCTACCTGGGGCAATTTTTCAATATGCAAACTCACCTTTGTTAAGAATTTCTTTCACCCCTCCCCAACTTACCTTCTCTTCCTGCTTTTACTCAATTTTCACAAAACTATCTTCCTCCTCCATATCTTAGCCTTTCTCATTTCTGTCTCTTTTTTGGTATGAATTATCACAATAATCCCAATCACTACTAACTAGCTGGTTAACCTTGGGTCAATTACTTGAACCCTCGGGGGCTTTATTTTCCCTACTGGGCCCACCTGAGCTCTATTTGCAAAGCCAGCAATGAGAGACAGCTCTGTTTGGGGAGAGGAGCAGGGCAGTGAGGTTAACTAGGTGGATTCTGGCCTTAATTTACCTGAGTTCAAATCTCTGCTTCTCAATGACTAGTTCGATGACGCCAGGTGAATTACTTAACTTTTCATACCTGTTTCCTCATTTGTAAATTAGGCGTTTTAATAAGCTCATAATGTTGAGTTAATATTTGTAGACAATGGCACTGCGTGGGACTGAAAAATCTAGAGCAAAAGTGCTAGAAAACAAGGGCAAACAACAGAAGCTCTCAGGTAAGTGAGGCCAACAGGTTTAAACCAACAGGATTAAATGTCTAAAGGTGTTAAATACATGCAAAATGTCCTATCAGAATATATGACCGTAAATGCCTCCCTGACCTACATTTTTCTAGTCCTCTAATCAAACCTACCTGTCATCAAAACAACATTTAGGATAAAATGTTTTAATGTCTTCTTTAATTACAATAGTCTAATTTTCTAAAATCTAATTATACATTATACCAGCTACATCCTGGAATAAATTTATTCCTGTTTAATCACAGCATGTATTAGTTCTAGGTTCTAATTTTTGTCAAATTTCAAAAAGTTAAAAATATGACTATCATAAGAAATATATAGTGAACATATGTCAAAGATTTATTTAACTGCTCAATCAGGGACCCAGCAGATGGTAAAGAGGGTTGTAAGGAGGAAAGGAGAGGCTAGTAAATATGAAGTTAGTGGAAGAAAGATTGCTGAAGAAAGATGGTCAGTTAGTTTTTGAAAAGCTGATTAATGTTCCTCAGAGCAATGAAATCACAACTTTTAAGACTGTCTTTTCTACTAGACAAGCATTTTTGGCTTCTCTACCATACAGAAATACTTTTCAATTTAGCAATATTCAACAAAGTGACATCTAACTTTGCAGTGTCTGGACCCCAATTAACAGTAAATATAAGTCAAACAAAAGTTGCGGCCTCTAAATGCCCTCAGGCAGGCCAGTTAGATAATGCTCCAGTAGGACAGTGCAAGGACACTCTGAGCTTTTTGGCTTATGTTTAAGTTTTTGATAATTTTTCTTAACACTTTCAAACAATTTACAAAAGACCTTTTACAGCAATCTATCTATAAATTATTTCCAACAAAAAAAAAGGAGGTAAGTATGACTTGACTTTGGGCTTGATTGGGGAAACATAAATTTAATTGTGAAGATGGTGTACACACAGAAAAAGACATATTTACAAAGAATGATTTCAAAGACATGCTTTTAAAAGTTTACCTGGATGAATGAATAAGTTGTTGGAAATCAATTCAAGCTTAATGCAATCAGATAAACTACAAAATCATCTTTACCTATAAAAAATTAAATAAAAAAGCAACATAACTTCAAAATACATAACATGTACTACAACTCTAAAAATCTGCATTTATTTTATTAAATTCAGAGTTCATACCAAAAAGTTTCTCAGTTTAAATTCAGTTTCTTATATTATACCAAGTTTTAAAGTCCTCCCTTCTACTCTACTTCTTCCACAAACGTAGAACAGAAGCACCAAAAAAGCACAGCTTTTTCTATGAAGAGGGTACATCCAATATGTATGCAAAAGTATACATCTTCCACTTGCCATCTCTGTTTGAGTATTATTGAAAGCAATGCCTTTGCAATTATGCATTCCAACATTACAATAACACGCAAGTCAAATGAGCAATTCTGGTTTTGGAAAATTTTGTTTAAAATTCCTTTTCAAATATCCATGTCTTTCCTTTTTTTTTTTTTTTAAGCTATGCTTAAATAAAGAGCAAAAAGTCTGAAAAGTTTGTAAAATACAAACTTATACATACCATACCTTACTACATTAAAAGAAATGTAACCTTGAGTTAAAATCTTTAGTGTAAAATATTTCATAAAATCAATAGGAAACACAAAGATACCAATCAGCAAATAGACTAAGGATAGGAACAGAAAATTAGATGAACTACTGATCAGCAGATTTACAGGAATATGTCCCTAGCACTCAAAGAAATGCAAATTAAAACAAGATATCGATAGCCATTTTAATTAGCAAGGATTTGTCTTTAATGGCAAGTCCAATGCTTGGAGTTGGTGGTGATGCCTCATCAGCAAGCCTGTTACTCCAAGTTTAGAATTTCTTCTGAAACTCACCTCTTTTCACCAGCATCTCTCCATCAGGACTATTGCAGTAGCCTCTTAACTGATTTCCAGCCTCTGCTCTTGCCTCCCTATATTCTTTCTTCCACAACACAGTCAGAAGGAGCCTTCAAAATCTCCATCACAGAATGCCATCCTTTTGTGAGAAAGCTGTCAGAAGCCCATCACACTTAGAAACGAGAACATTGTCTTTGCCAGGTCCTACAAGGCTTTCATGCTCCAGACCCTGGCTCTCTCTCTAAACCCCTTTGTGACCCTACTTGCCTTTATCACTTCTTTCAGGTCACTCTGGCCTTCATCTTGGCCACCCACCTCCCACCTCCAGGTCTTTCCACTGGCTGCTCCCTCTGTCTGGACTTCTCTGGAATGATCACCTTTTCCAAAATAGCACTCCCCACCCACCCAAGCACACTCTATAGCCTTTCTCTGCTTTATTTTACTTCATAGCATTTATTACTATTATGTAAGTAGGTAGATAGATAGATGGATGATAGATATGTAGGTAGGTAGATAGATAGATGTATTTGTAATTTATACATATGGAATGTGTGTATATAATGTACTAGAAATATATAATATATATCAAATTAGATATGTGTGTTTCAGGATAGAGTTGGTCATTTTGTTCTCCATACTCAAGTGAGCTCTCTGCCCACCTAGAACGCTCCCCAAGCCCAACTTTTGTCTTCTCTCTTAGAAGTCTTAATTTCAGTATAATTAGGGCTGACTGAATATACTATAAAGTAGAACTTCTGGTGGCCACTCTGACATATCAGAGTTCCTAGGGGAGAAATGCCACAGGAATAAGATAGAAGCCAGCTTCAGTAAGTTATACTTATTGAGTACTGGAACATACACAAGATCACAGGCTAAATGGGAAATGAACTACTACTTGATAATATTGAGTAAACATGCTTTAATCCCCCTAAATTCAGTGCTCTGGTAAACTATACTGAAGAACGCAATTTAGATCTGAAGCTAATGTGAAGCTTCCCATTCCTTACCTACTGAATTCAAGGCGGCTGATTCCCCAGCATAGGCCTAATCTGAATTGCTCACGCAGTTGCAAGGATAAGTTGGAACCACTTCGGATAACAGTGGTTCTCTCTCCCATGTGGATATGCCTACTGGGTGTAAATACCACTCAGCCAAAGGAAGCACAGTAGAGCTACTTGTACCCAGATGCAGGAAGTAAATAAGCATGGACCTCTTCAAGCCCCAACCTTAAGGCATAGAGACCTTGCCCAATATTAAACGTGGAGAAATGAATGTCAAGCTCTGAGTAATCAGAATTACTTAAGGAGGAAAAAGGATGGCTTGGAGAGAAAGTTCGGAGTGTTCCTTCTTTTCCAACTCTCTTCCGAGTGTGAGAAAGGGGTTTTGGCAGAAATTTTGTCAACCCTATTGTAGAAGCAGAAATTCAGGAGAGAAACAGAGAGGCTGTCATTCTCCAATATTTTATTCTCTCTTATTCTATGGGGCAAAAGAGCCACACCTATGCTTGGACGGTCAGTTCCCTCAGAGGAGACCAGATCCGCCTTCATGAATCTGCTTCTCCCTAAATTCAGCTCTGTTCCCTTGGGTCTCCTTGGCCTGGGGAGTTCAACTCTGGGCTCATAATCTGAAATTAGTCATAATGAGATAGTAATTAATTAACTCAACAGCCTAAGAAAAAATCCATTCCCTTTTCTACTTCTTATTTTAAAATATGCTTCACCACATAGTCTTTGAGAAAAAAAAACACAACTCACCACAGATTATTCAGGAACCAAAATAATGTCGGCTCCAATTTTGAAAACAAACCTCTTGCTCCCGTTATTAAAGTTGCAAACTGGAGGAGTCTTTACTTTTAGACTTTAGATTGATAGGAATTAAAGTTCAGTCTTGTCTCCTTTCTAATTTTCTCTTCAGTCTCATCATAGAGAGGTCTGTCTGGTACCCTGAGCCTGGGCTTCCTTCCCCTGGAATCAGGGTAGCTTCTTCAATCCCTCCAGAGTTGATTTGATCCAACAATAAGTCACTCATATGCCCTACTGTAGAGGACAGCTCTCAATTGGTTTTTGGTTCTGGGTTCCCTCCAGGAAATTCATTCTAGTTTGCTCCTTGAGATCTTGCCCCTTGTATAGTGTTGTTAATATTAATAATAATAGCCCATTTATTTATTTATTTTTTAAAAGATTTATTTATTTTATTTATCCCCCCCTTGCTGCTTGTGCGGCTGTGTCCATTCGCTGCGTGTCTTCTCTGTGTCTGCTTATCTCCCCCTTGCTGTGAGGTCTTACTGCATCAGCCCACGGCGCCAAGCGAGCCGGCCTGCCCTCACAAGGAGGCTCTGGGAAGTGAACCCGGGGCCTCTCATATGGTAAACGGGT
>JAQZBX010088612.1:0-12727 GCA_029593785.1 Cabassous unicinctus
ATATATATATATAAAATAACATTTATTTAAGAAAATACACATATATGCATATATATTTATATATCATTTTACAAATATTGGTATGTACTGTGAAAAATCTTGATTTTTATGAACAATAAAAAAATAAAATAAAACCATGAGTAATGACATGTACAAAAAAAAAAATAACATGAAAAGGAGAGAAATAAAGTTTATTTTGATGACAAAAGCAACTGCACCTTAAAGAAGTCCCTGCAGAGAAGTGTAACAGCTCAGTTACCATAATTGTGACCTTTTCTTCATGAATTGAACAGTAAGTCAAAACAGCAGTAGGTTGTTCCCATCAAATTCAACCCTCCCCTTGTTTTAATATAGAAAAGGAGGTTCTACTGCTGCTAATTATTATTCTAAAATGTCCACAGTCTCAATTTGCTTCCCCCTCTCAATTGCCCTGCACTTCAGGTGATCTTGGAACTAGGAATATTTATTTCATGTCTGATCCCTCCTCCAGGACAGGCCTTCACCTTGTCACACTGAGGCTGAGCATCAGGCTTCCCCTCCAGTAGAAGCAGGTGGTGCTGTTGACAGTGTGACTTGGACTAAGAATGGATAAAGGTAGGAAACAGACTTTTGGGGTATAAAAAGTTTGACCAGGACCAGGTCTGTGCAGTGGGTGCTCGTGGGTGGGAAACCCCCCACTTTGCTCTGGGTTGAGATTCCCGTGATCACTGGTGAGGCCAGTGATATTGGTGATGGTGTGACTTGGTACTGCTCACCCAGAATGGATAAGCCATGCCATGGAGGCCTGTGGGACCCTTGATCAATGAAAGTTCTCCCCAAATACCATAAAGAGAGAACACTGGTGTTAGAGCATGTGCTAGAATATTTACTACAAAGTCCTGATGAGTCTTGGGAACCATGTGGGGAACTCATGTAGGTGAGCTGCTTATTAATATGAGCAAAAATAATTAGACATCAGAAGGAAGCAGGCCAAGTGTAGAAAAGGAGGGGCAGGATAACAATGAAATGAAATGAGAAAATACAAACTCAGTATGAAATGTGACAATCTAATTTTCACATTATGCAGAGATAAACAAACTTGGTGTTAACAGCAGTTTTGTTTTCTTGCCACCAGCCATTGATTTAAAATAACTCGGCATGGAAACTGAAGTGGAGAGCATGTGTTCTCTTGATATCGAGCCCTCAGACTAGATGACTATGGAAATTATTGTTATAGATCACAATGTAATTGGCATATACAATGATCATGTAAAAATAGCATGGAAAAAAAGAGAGAGGGCTGGTGCAGGAACGTGCCAAGTAACTCATTTTTCCCAAGAAGGAATCTATATATATGAATATTGAAGAATGTTGCTTAAAAACATATGGCCTCAAAAACTCTACATTTTTGATAATTTGTTTTTTTATTCTCAGAGAAAGTTTCCAAAGAATGAGGACCCCATGTAGTGAAACACCTGGAGGCTGAGCCTTCACCCTTCGAGCCCCCAAGAGCCCCCTGACATGGATTCAAGATGGATAACTTTGTGCATTTCTCCTCCAACGGGGGTGGCACCCAGGGGCACCTGGGGAGGGACTCGGGCTCCCAGGAATCTCCCTCATCCCCCAAACCAGCTTGAGTCAGGGCCCATGCCTGCACCCACTGACCACAGCCCATCCCCTACCTCAGCTGAACCTGGGGCCACTGTTCTCAGCAGGGTCCTGCTACTGAGGAGCTCAGTGCCCGGGAACTGTCAGTCCTGGGAAGCTTCCTGGAGAAGGTAAGATTGGGCCTGGGAGGGCCACGAGTGAGGGGCACCCTGTAAAAGGCCAGCTGGAGGGGCCAGAGGCCACCTGAGAACAGGCCCTGGGGGGAGAGTCAGGGAGGGGCTGAGGTCTGGTTTCCCAGGGGCTCAGGACAGGCAGTCCCATGTGCCCCCTTTAGGCTGAGGGCAGCAGGACGTGGAAATGTCAGAGGCCCCACATGTCTTTAGGCCAGAGGCTGGTTTTCCAGGCTGAGGGTCTCAGCTGCTGAGGCCCTGGGGTGGGGGTGCAGGAGAGCAATGGCACCTGGGAGATGGTCCCAGGCAGACAGCACGGGGGAGGACCCCAAGGGGTGGTCGGTTGAAGCTAAACCTCAAAGGACCCAGATTCCTGGAATTTCAGACCCTGGTTCTGGGGAAGTGTCAGGCACACCAGGTGCTCAATAAATGCTTCTTCAATGGATTTCTTTTTGCTCAAAAGTTTACATTATTCGTACTCAAAGGAGGTCACACTCATGTCAATTGTCACCAGTTCCATCGGAATCCACTGGCCAGGAGGCCGAGTGGGCTGTACAGAGGCTGCTTCCTTTCTCTGCCTCCCACTTCCTGTGGCTTCTTATTTGAAAAACAGTGATTCTCTCACACCACAGGACAGGGGCAGCTCCAGCCTTTGTCTGAGGTTATCATAGTCACATTTAATGTCATTTTATTGTCACTGCTCTGAATAGCCGGAGACACTGAAGGACCCTGTTTAGAGCCTGAGGGAGAGCAGTGGCATCTGGGCAGGTCTCCACAGGGCTGGCTCAGAGCACAAGGAGGGGCCAGCCCCCCACAGCAGGGGCAAGCCCAAGAGGAGGCTGGGAATGACCAGAGACCCAGAGACCCCTCGAGATATTTGAGGAACATTGCATTGTGGGAACAAAGCCTCATGTCCAGTTCCATGTCTGATCCCCACTCCTGGGACTGCAGCCCCCACCCCATCCTCAGCATCCTGGTGCCCCAGAGCAGGGAAAGACCCCCAACCCCATGTCAGGAATGTCCTTCCCTCCTGTCCCTCCTAAAGGGTGTCTGTGTTTGCAGGGTCCCTCTTCCAGCCTGTGCTGACACAGCCACCCTCTGCATCTGCCTCCCTGGGAGCCTCTGTCAAGCTCACCTGCACCCTGAGCCAGGAGCACGGCAGCTACTTCATTGGATGGTACCAGCAGAGGCCAGGGAAGGGCCCCAGTTTGTGATGCATGTAAGAAGTAGTGAGATGTCTGGATCCAAGGGGAATTGGATCTCCAATCACTACTTGGGCTCCAGCTCTGGGGCTGACCACTACCTGTCCATCACCAACCTCCAGCCTGAGGACAAGGCTGACTATCACTGTGGGGTAGTTGATAGCAGTGGGTATTACACAGAGCAACAGATGGATGGGGAAGTGAGACAAAAACTGTTTTCTCTGCCCTCTACCAAGCCACATGCTTCCAGAAATGTTTCAGAAGTCCTGACCCGTCAAAAGCATTGTGTTCTCTTCTTATTCCTCCAGGGCACGATGGACATATGGAGATTCCAGTCCTGAGGCCCCTGGGAAGAAGGTGGCTGACTGTATATGTTACAAACTCTGTCTCTCCATTTTAATGATCTGCTCTGTGTCGTGATTGTCATGGAGGTGACACAGGTGTAAACCAGGGTTAAAGGACACAGAACTGAACATCCAAAGAATCAAAAGTCAGTTTTACTGTTTATTACTTAAGAAAATAAAATTATAAAAAATTATTATTGTGCATTATTACAATTCGAATCTTAGGTTTGAATTGAAAAGCAATGAAAAAATATATATCCAGACAGAATTGTCCACAAATGATAATAGCAGCTATATTTGTGAGAAACAAAAGGGGAAACAAGGAAACAATCAAAATGTCCACCCACTTGTGAATGGAGAAGCACAGTGTAGTGTATCCACCCAGTGGGATTCAACTCATCAATAAAAAGGAACTAAATACTGATGGGGAAGTGGGAGTGGGAGTGTATGTTTGGTAGACATGGAGTGTCTGAAAATAAAAATATTTATAAAAGGAACTGATTAATAGCCCATGATACCACCTGGAGGAACCTCAGAAACATTATGCCAAGAGAATGAAAGCAACATGCAAAGGCCTCCCAGTGTAAGTTTCCACATGTAAGAAACAGGGGTGGAAATTAGGGTCATAGTCGCAGGACTCTGGGAGTGGGGACAGCCTACAAATGGGCCTGAGGGATCTCGTGAGGTGATGGAAATTTCTAAAGCAGGACTGTGCTGATGCTTGCACAACTCAGCGAATTTGTAAACTCACCGAAATGTCCACCTAAATGAGGTGAGTTTTAGGCCAGGACAATTTTGCCTCAGTAAATCTATTAAAATATGAAAGTTAGTCATACTAGGAAGCAATAGGTTTCTATGAGAAAAAAGGAGAGGACTGTGTGTGCCTGTGTGTTGTGTGTGTGAAGAACAGGATTGTTAAACACACAGATGTCACTGACATGAGGGGGAAGCATTTACTTCATAGAACTCCATCTTTGTTGCTGGGACCTGGGCCCTCCCCCCAGGAGGAGGCTCCCTGAGAGCTGACTGCAGACCAGGCTGTTCTGCCCTCAGTGGAGAAGTGTGAGGGGTCAGGAATGACGCCCTCTGGAGGCCCCTCAGGGTTGTTGTCTCTGAAAGAGCAGGCAGGGCTGGTGAGGGGCAGCCTGAGCAGGCAGGAGGCCTCCTCTCCTCCAACAACCTTCACTGAAAGGCTGTGAGGACCAGGTGAGGGGGCAGCTGCCCCTGTGTGACAAGCCCTGGTTCCCGCTGTGCCTGGGGCTTTCCCTATGACTGCCCACCCTCTGGAGATGGACTCAATATTCAATGCTTCAATATTGGTCATTTTGAGGGTTCACCTCTTTCCTGCTGGGGCCCTGACCTACGTGCATACAGTATGTTCTCGGGACCCTTTCTTAAATTATCTGTAGGGCAGATGTTCAGCAGCTCCATCTCTGGGAGCAGCACCCACATTGGGGGCAGGGCCCCCAAACTCCTCATCTGTGGGAGCAGTGTTTGGCCCTCACAGGGCCTGGACCCATTCTCGGGCTCCAGGTCAGGGAACGCGGCCTCCCTGGGCTCCTCTGGGCCCCAAGCTGAGGACAAGCCTGGTTATCACTGCTAAGCCTGGGATGGCAGCCTCGGGGCCCACAGGCTACGGGGATGTGAGACACAGACATGCTGGTTCCAGGGATGGGGACAATTATGCTTGTAAATACCTTTTTGTTCTGTACTGAATAGAAATATATATTTTGGCTACTAGATAAATGCTCTTTTACAAAGACGTAATGGCTACCTGTAAAAATATATTTTGAAAACACAGTTTTTGCACAGAAGTTTTGTATCCATTAAAGTGAACCTTTTATCACAAAGAGCTCTTGCTTAGATATTAAAAAGCAACAACAACAGCAAATCACGTTCTAGAGAATGCAGGTGCATCTTCTCCAGTTCTGTCCCAAACACCATCCATGGCGGCAGCACTTTGTCTGATTATTTCCAATGAGGTGGAAGTTCCATGATGCAGCTGGGCAGACCACCCTGGGGACAGACACCATGAAATGCTCAGGACAGACAGAGAGACTCAGAGGCCAGCAGGGTCTGCCTTAGAACTGTAAACAAATGTGGAGGTATATCCATCCACACCATTAGTTGAACACCTAATAGGTGCAGTCTTATCTCTAGGGTCAGCACACAGTGTGGACAAGGCAGGGACGGCCCCATCCTCCGGGAGGTGAGGATGTCACAGGGGAAGGAAGGGACACACAAGGACAAACAGCAATGAGAATAAGATGTGTTATGGTAGAGTGAGAAGGCTCAAGCTGTGTGTGGGGGTGGGGATGTGGGAGAGGAGCCATGGGAGGGTTTAAGAAGAAAGATTAAGAATCAGACTTAAATTTATGGGGAAAAGTTGGGCTGCTCCATGAAAGATGAGCTAGGAATAGGTGAAAGTGATAGCAGAGGACAAAGTGGGTCTATACCCTTGAGGGGAGAAGAAGGGTCAGATTCCATCTGTATTTGGAGGAAAGAGGCACTGGAGACTGGGTGTGGGAAGGAGGCAGCCACGCTGGCCCTGAGAACCTATGTGCGGTGTCAGGAGCTGCTGGGCCAAGACTGGGGTCCCATTGGCAGGGGGGAGAGAGTTGGGTGGAGGCCCCGAGCTCATCCCTATGGGAAAACATTAACAAGAGCCTCCAGGCCTTGTCTTGATGTCACAAGAACGCTCTACTTGCCGAAGGCACTCAGGGACTGGAGGCTCCCCTCACCCCTTCCTCACTGTGATTTTTTGGGGATGTCCCTTCTCCATGCCCTACCCCATGCCCAGGATGACTTCCATGTGAGGACAAAGGGCCTCTGTATTCTGTCCAGCCACAAGACCCTCTGTTTACCATGTTCATCAGTGAGTGAGCAGCTTGACCTGACCCACCCAAGGCCATCTCCCCTGGAGCCCTTAGACCCTGCCAAGACCTTACTCATTGGTGGGCACTATGCCCTCAGTTCCTGGGAGCCCTGTTGTCCTGGATCTCCTCCTATGTCTCTAGGCTCCTCTGTCCTGCAGATCTACTTTATGGAATTATCTTTATTTTCACCTAAAGTCCAGGCATCCTCAAGCCCTGCCTTTATTCCCACAGCTCTCATGTTGTCTTTCGTTCCTCCCTCCCCTTTGACCCATGAAACTTACCCCCTCAGACCCATGAGGACAGTGGAGGACCCTCAGCTCTCCCTGGCTCCAAGGGTTAAGGTGAGGAGGGGGTCACATGTCCACCCTGCCCTCAGGCTTCCTCCTGGGGCAGCTCCAGGAGGCAGGGACTGGGCCTGTCTAGCTCATCCTGGCATTCCCACAGCTAAGCACAATGCCCAAGGCAAGAAGGAGCGCCATAACTATTCACCAAATGGAGTCAGGTCTGTGGCCACCCAAGCCCCTTGTCCTGACCCATGATTGG
Organism: Cabassous unicinctus; assembly: GCA_029593785.1. NCBI lineage: Eukaryota > Metazoa > Chordata > Mammalia > Cingulata > Chlamyphoridae > Cabassous > Cabassous unicinctus. The sequence continues at coordinate 6,723 of JAQZBX010088612.1, forward strand.
GTCTGCTCTGGACAGTTGGCCATGGACCTGCTCCCCTCTCTGCCCACAGCCTGAGAGCTGAGGGAGCTCCCAGCAGGGAGAGTCCCATGGGCTGGCAGGGGACCAGGAAACAGCCTCATCCTGTCTATGAGACATGACTCCGCCTGGGTAAATGTCTGCCAATTAGAGTCGCGGGGGGGCTGGTGAAAACCATAATTCAGTCTCAAAATTTCTGTATCACCAAAAAATACAAGGGCAAAAGCACATTTCTATAATGTACTTCCTTTCTGATGATAAAAATTCATAAAAATCCCACTGTGGGGGAGCAGCTGTAGCTCAATTGGTTGAGTTCCCGGGTTCAATCCCTTGAACCTTGATAAAAAACAAACAAACAAAAAACCAAGTAAGCAAGTGTAAAATCCAAATCAGGGAGCCGATGTTACTCGGGATTTTAGTGCCAGCTTCTCACATACAAGGTCTGGTGATCAATTCCCAGCCCCAGTACCTCAAAAGCAAAAACAAAAACAAAAACACTGTGTACTTAACATGACAGATCTTTAAAAATGGCTGCATTAAAACAAGAAAGAAAGAAAAAGAATATAGTTTATAAATATCATAAAATTTAAAAAATGGTACCCTTTTTCATTTAGTTACATGGATGGATTATATTTAAATGACTAGTTTAGATCTCACTAATCCATTTAAAGAATTGCGTGCATTTAAAATCTCAAAATAATGCACCGTCATGTGACACACTCTTCCATAGAGACGTAGTTCTGTAAATCCTGATGTTCTTCCCACACGTTCCCCAAAGCACAGTCATTAAGATTCTGCTGTGGCTGCCTACAGAAATGTCTTCATCATATGCAAACATGTGTTTCATTTTTTGGTTTGAATAAATGATATTATGCTTTGGGTGAAGTTTAACATTTTTTGAAAAAAATGATCATGTATTGGATGACATTTCAGGTAAGAAAAGATTAAATACTTTCATTTTTAAATTCTACAGAGAGTTGCTCTTAAGTATGAATAAGAAACATATTATTACCTCAAGACCCTGCTTAGACTGAGTGATCCCAACAGCTTCCCCTAAATCTGGTCCACCTGGGAGCAGGCAGTGGTCGAAGCAATGGAAAGTTTTCAAATCCCATCATCTTTGCTTGCTCAGTTTGTTTGCCCCTTTTGATATGAAATAAAATGCTGCAAGGCTGGCATTTGGCAGCAGTGCTGCAGCCTGGGTCCCTGTGCTTGGGAAGAGGTTCCTGGCAGGGAATTTCTTCCTCCAAGTATAAGGAAGCCTGTTATTTCCAATTATGTGGGATATTGACAAACACGGAAGACTCACAATGCAAAACCCTTCTGGGAATGGACATGGGGGCTCCTTATGCAGAACCTCAGTGTCCTAGAGAGAAGAATCCCTGTCTCCTAGTGCTGTGGGGGTCATCAAAAAAATGATATATCATGCCCCCAGAGAACAAACAGCGGGGCTTTTCCTTGTCTTTGACTAGATTCCTGATGTAAGAGGAACTTGTAAAAAGACAAGGGCTCCTTCCTGAACCAATAAACAGCCAGGGTAGGTGGGGCAGATTCATCCCTGAGGAGCCTGAGAAGACAATAAAGATCCCCTGAGGGGACTGGGAGGCCACAAAAAGGGACCCCTGGCCTTTCCCTAAGGCAGTAGGCATTGAACAGAGCATTGGGAAGGCAGCAGCTACCCTGATGGGCTCAGGTCTCCCTGTCACTAGTGGCTGTGTTGGGCCTGGAAGCCAGGGGGCGCTCAGGGCCTGTTCCTGAAGGGCCTGGGTATGATCAGAGCTGGGAACAGCCACCTGCACTGCCTGGTGCCCTCTGACAGGGCTCATGGGGCCACAGCTGAGACCTCCCCCACTCCTGGGACCCGTACAGCCCTGCCCCACCACACACCTGCTTCTCCTTACCCAGAGGGTCCTGACCAGGACCCAATATGGGGATGAGAAAGCTGAGGGATCCAATTTGCATAAATGGACACTCCCTTTTCTCAGAGTATGAAGAGGGCCTCAGCTGAGGGGCTCCAGAAGGCAGGACTCTGGGGAAATCTCCACCATGGCCCTGTCCCCTCTCCTCCTCACCCTCCTTGCTCGCTGCACAGGTGGCTGGATGTGGGGCCAAGGGAAGGGGCAGTGGGGAGCTACACGGGGTCCTGATTTCTCCTCTTGTTTATAGAACCCAGAATCACCCCCTTTGTGTCTTCCCATTTTCAGGGTCCTGGGCCCAGTCAGTGCTAACTCAGCCACCCTCAGTGTCAGGGACTCTGGGCCAGAGGGTCACCATCTCCTGCTCTGGGAGCAGCACCAACGTCAGACACAGCTATGGTGAGCACTGGTACCAGCAGCTGCCAGGAACAGCCTCCAAACTCCTCATCTATGAAGATAGCAGTTGACCCTCAGTGGTCACAATCATGTCTCCAACTCTGGGTGGCACCTCAGGCTCCCTGAGCCTCACTGGGCTCCAGCTGAGGACGAGGCTGCTCATCACTGCCAGTCCTAGGACTACAGACTCAGCCCTCACACAGGGCTCCAGGAGGCAGGGAGGGGAGACAAGAAATCGCCTCTCATCTGCCAGGAGGGTGGGTGCCCCACAGCTGCAAAGAGCTTCAAAAGCCATGTGAAAGTGTGACCAAAATAAGGAGAAATAGACAAGGATGTAGTCATAGGTCAGGGATGCAAGCTTACATTTAGAACTTTAGATTAAGAAAGAGAAGGAAAAACAAACCCTGTGTTCACTGTCTACATGATAAGTTTAGATTAAATCCTAAGGATTGTGCTCAAAAATTCCAGAATTAGGAAGTGATTTAGCGAGCTCTCAGGACTTACAATTAACATATAAATATGAATTTAATCCTTGTAGAATGACACTACAGAAGATATTGAAATTTAAAATATGCATATACAATAGCAACAAAAAAGACAAAATTCTTAAAATTGAAATTAATAAAGACAAGCAAGAAATAGAATCAGAATCTAGAGATAAACTGAAAATGTCTGCATAAATGGAGAGATGTACCACCATCACCTCTTGGACCAGCCAACAATTTAAGGGATCAATTCTCCATGAATTGATTGAAGGGGATCTCAGATATCAAATTTGTAGTAGGCCTTTATGAATTGAGATTGACATGCTGATCCTTAAATTTCAAAGGAAATACAAAACAAAACAGCCAAGTCAATCTTGTTACAAAAACCAAAAGCCTCAAAGGAAAACCCATAAGTTGACCCGTGAGTTAACTGGCTGATAGAAAACAGGAAGAAGCAATTCAATAGGGGAAACTCAAATCATTTTAATAAACAGTGTTGAAAAAACTAGAGGGCCATCTAGAAACACAAAGAGCAATCTTGACCCCTACTTCACACTTATGTGTAAACGAATTTGAGTTGTGTAAGAGATGTGACTGGGCAGCAGCTCTCAGAACCACCCAGTACTCTTGGGACTCACCCAAGCACTCCAGCAGATGACTTTCTCTTACTCCTCTTCTTCCCCCCAGCAACAGAGACCTAAAACTACAATGTTTTAGAAGGAACGTGAAAACTATCCTTGTTACCTGGCAATCGGCAATGATATCTTAAGTAGGAACCAGAAAGCATTAAATATAAATAGAATTATAATTTCATCAAACATGGAACATACTCTCATCCAAAGACCCCATTAGGAAAATGAATACAAAAGCCACAGAGCAGGATGAAAGGCTAAAGGAGTTGCATCTTGAATTTATAAACAAGTTTTAAAATACAATATTTAAAAAACAAGCCTCTCCAAAGCAATGAAGAAAGTAAGATACATGAGTGGCCAGCAGGCAAATGAAATACTTTGTAAGTGACACACAGTTTACTTACAGGATGGATGTCAGGGCACCAGCTGGGAGTAAATAAATAAATTTTCATAGTGCTACATGAATAAATCCCAAAAGAGAAGTGTTGTTATGAAAATGAAAGGGAAGGAGTGAGTTCTTCAGAAAGAACGTACTTGTGTGCATTGATAAACACACTTGCAGCACCAGAGTTTAAAGTTAAACATCATATGAAATCAATGGACATGAGATTTGAATCTGTAAGGATGATCCTCAGACTCTGAGATGACTTGGGTTCCAGGGATGGGGCTGCTTGAAAAATAAAATAAAGGAATTGCACATGCCTCTCTGAACACAGGTGATGGGGCATCGACTAATCCCTAGTATGAAGAAGCCCATTAATTTTTATTCATGTTTAGTAAAATATTATCTTTTGTTTTTTTAATACATAAAATAAAATATAACTAAGAGTGTACTACTGGCTGATTTCTGAAGCCCCAGTGCTGTAACAACCGGATTGTTTCCTGTGGCTCTATCCACGTCCCGGCAACCCCAGACTCCACCCTGAGCGTGGGCAACAGGGGGTCTCACGAGCCATATCAAGGATGCAGGTGTGGACCCCTCAGGTGGCTCAGTGGGACCCTGGCTGGTGGCTCCTAGAGCCATGTGGCCAGCAGAGGGTGCTGTGGGACTGTCCTCTGGGTGCCGGTGCTGGGCACTAAGAGTTGGCTCAGTGGGTTGCACGGGAGTTGAAAACAGTAAATTGACTGAGTTGTGTCTAGGCTGCAGCTGTCGGGGCCACCCAGTACTCTCAGGACTCACCCAAGGACTCCAGTCAGATGACTTCCTCTTACTCTTCTTCTTCCCCCTGCCATAGAGACCTTGCCCAGGGCATGGGGCACTGGCGGTGGTCAGGGAGCAGGGACGTATTTGAATGCAGAAACTCCTCCCTCCTGGGGCTTTGAGAGAGAATAAAAGAGGCTCAGGGGAGCCCAGGGCTCATGCTGGAGTCTGGGAGGCAGAGCTTTGAGCACCTGCACCATGACTCAGTCCCCCTCCTCCTCCTCCTCACTCTACCCAGGTGTGTGTGTGGCAAACTCCTTGTGGGGTCACTGGTCTTTAGGAGAAATCTCTAGAATCAGAATCCATAAAGTATTGATGGACAAACTGGGGCAAGAGACAGACTGGGAGAATAGTTAGGAGGCAGAGACCAAAAGCCAGAGGTAGGATAATGATGTCCTTTCCTAGACAAGTGATATTAGAAAGGAAAGGAAGAAGTGTAATTTAAGATCCAGTGTAGAGGTGTGATGGCAAAGACTTGGTGTCGGATAGACTTCAGAGTCAGGAAAAGGGAAGAATCACATATGGGGATAATATATCTGATTGGGGAATTGTTTATAACCCATTTGAAAGAAGGCCAGTAGAATCTTGGTTTCCTGGATCAATAGATGACATTTATTATTGTGGATACCTTAGTTTTTAGTAGTTTGAAGGGAGGATAACAGGATGTGTAGAATGATTTTCACATTTTATTTCTATGTTTTTCCATGCTCTGTAAACTTTTAAGTTAAGCATGTAATTGTTCAGACCGAATGGTCCCAAGTGCCAGAAATCATGGAAGGAATGGCCAATGTACCCTGGATTGAAGTATTGAGAAAATTAAGGTCCCAGCCACAGAAGCATATGGGGGAGAGTGGTCTCAGGCCTCCCTGGTGGTTACATCAGAAAAGTCCATCTGCAGACACTGGGCCTCCACCAGAATTTCTGAGAAGCACCGGGGGGTCCTGGGGATATGGCTAGTCCTAGGGGACAAGGGACACTTTATTATCCTTTTCCCTGTGCTCCTGTCCCCACGAAGGCCCAGCTGTTCAGGTCAGAGCAGAACACAGCAAATGAGCCCACCCTCCTCACAGCCACTCCTGCCTGCACTCAGTCTAGAAGGGTGCTGTCCACGAGACATGGAATGAGAGCCACGTGTGTAATGAAGTGTATTCCCACATAAAAAGGGTAAAATGAAATCAAGATGAAACAAACAAAAAATAGAGAAAATGAATTTGTATCATATTTTATTCCATTAAATATATCCACGTATTATAATTTCAGACTTCGATGAATATACCAAATTATTAATGAAATTTCTCATGTTCTTTACTTCTAATGTCTCCTATATCTGGTGTGGGTTTTACACATCCAGCATGGCTCA
>JAQZBX010088613.1:0-12729 GCA_029593785.1 Cabassous unicinctus
TGCCCTCCCTGCTGGTTTGGATTAAGGAGCAGCACAACCTTGGAGTTGCACATCCTAGGGAAACATGGCCAAACACACGCAAACCTGGCATGAGTTTGCTCCGTTAGTAACCAAATCTGGACACTGTTTCTTCGTGGCATGGGGCGCCGTCCGTCCACCCAGCCTGCCGTCGTGGGGCGCCCGTCGTGGCCAGGGCCTGCTGGATGCATGACCCTCTGCCTGCCCTCTCTGCTCCCAGAAGTACCTCCGGAGGCGCAAGTACTCCCTCTTTGCTGCCTTCTACTCGGCCTCCATGCTGCAGGACATCGACGCTGCCGTCCAGTTTGAGGTCAGCATCGGGAACTATGGGAACAAGTTCGACACGACCTGCCTGCCGCTGGCCTCCACCACCCAGTACAGCCGGGCAGTCTTTGACGGTGAGGTCAGAGGTCACACACCCTGAGAGCCCCCCGAGGGAAGAGCAGGGGCTCAACCCTCAGCCATGCCTCTCACCTACAGCTACCGGAGGCCCCATCCCTGGCAGAGCTGCATGGGGTACCCCCAGCTCTGCTCTCCTCTGTTACCTTGCCCTGCTACTTCTACATGGGGCCCGGCTTTGTGGGCCCCCAGACTGTGCCCCAGACCCGCTGCCATGGTTGGCACCGACTCCCGCTTATTGTGATCACCGACACGGCATCTGTGAGCTTGGCTTAGCGGCTTTGGGGAGCGTGTGCTTGGATATCCCAGGGTCGCTCTCAACACCTCTGCTCTGATGTGCTAAGGAGCCCTAATGAGAGCAGCAGCTGTCTGGGGAACTCAGACACCTTGTTTAAACACTGGGGAATAGGGGTCAGGCCTTGTGTGTCCAAGAGTTCTTGGGCAGAAAGGGGGCTGGGCGCCTGTCCCTGTCCCACCCTTGGTTCCTTTCCCAGATGCACCAGTTGCTGCCCAGGAGGCCTGAGCTCTGTAGCTCCCTGTTCTCCCTCCTCCCCTGGCCCCCGTACAGTACTCAGGCTCTTCTCTCCCACCCCCCCCCCAGGGTGCCACTACTACTACTTGCCCTGGGGCAACGTGAAGCCGGTGGTAGTGCTCTCATCCTACTGGGAGGACATCAGCCACAGGATCGAAACTCAGAACCAGCTGCTCAGGATCGCCGACCGGCTGGTGAGTGAGAACTTGCCTCCGACCTGCGTCTGCCATGTGCAAACACCCCCACCAGCGGGCCTCTTCCAAGCGCCCACCCCTGGTGCACACAGACACCCAACTGTGCCCACAGACCTGCATGGGGGCTGGTGGCCTCTCCAGAAGAGAGGAGATGAGAAGCATCGTGGGGAAGTCCAGACTGATGGAGGAGATTACACAGAGAAAGAAGGCTGAGAGAAATGAGCTAGGAGCAAGAGGACAGAGCCTTGGACTCCCTCATTCACTCTTTCACTCATTCACTCATTCATTCATCTAATGTCTTTTGACACTTAACGCTTGCAAGGGTTTTCACTGGAAACTGTGGAGACCCCAACCTGAACAAGGAGCTGCCCTCACTTTGGGAATCGGTGTAGTAAGGCAGAGGACCGATTCACTGACACCTTCCCTGTAGGGATTTCCAAACTTAAATTCAGGGTGACATTCCAGGGGTACCAAGGGAGAGTTGTAGGAGGAGGCGGGGTGGCTAAGGGCATTGGGTGGGCAGCCTGGGGGCAGCATGTGGGCACCCTCCGTCCATCCTGGGCCGTTAGGATGCCATGGCAGTGGTTTGGGGGGAATAACCAGGTGCTGGAAAGGAGATGACCTTGGGGAGGAAACCGCCAGACTTGAACTAAGAGGACTTGGTGGCCATTTGGAATTGAGGGAGGAGGAAGGGCTGTGAGAAGTGACTCCAGGTCTTTGGCAGGAGAATTAGGAAGTCGGGGAAAAGAGCAGAGTGTGCCAGGCTCGGCGGGGGTGGGTGGGGGGGCAACTCCATTTGGATGGGACGAGGGACTTCCAGGGATCTCCCGTGGATGCTGGGAGTGCAGGCCTGGCACTGGCTGGAGAGGAACGGGATCGGAACTGGGCAGAAGTATAGAGGCCAAGGAGGCAGGGAGCCCTGTTGGATGCGGCCGTGGTGCTAAGGCCATTTGGGTGGGTAGGGTGGGGGCTCTCCCAGGAGGAGCTGGGGCCCACAGGGAAGTGGAGGAGGCAAGTGAGATGTTGGGAGGGGGAGCAGGGGCGGAGCAGGGTCAAGGGAAGTGGGGTTGGGAAACCCTTGGGTATGTCTGTAGGGTGGAGAGGTGAACACAGGTGAAAGGAAAGATCGAAGGGGAAGCTAAGAATTGGATCCTGGCTATCTGGGTGGGATCCAGTTCCTGGTGGAGGGCCAAGGCGGCCCACACCTTCCCTGAGATGGCACCTCTAGGGGAGGGCAGGAAACACTGAAATGGGGGAGAATTTGGAGTCTATGCTGTACTATTCTGGATCCTTCTCTTATAAGACCCCAGACTCTGCAAGGACTGTTTTCTCTTTCTAGGGCCTGTCCTAGGGTGGAGCACACGTGGTGGGCTCAGGAAGGCTGGCGGGTGGGCACGGATGCATGGGGCACAGACAGACAAGTCCTGGGTTTGACAGTATTCCGGGAGTTGTCTCCTCCCCCCACTCAAGGCCGAGGCCCATGGAGGTGGTGGCCAAGGAACAGAGCTCCGTGGGGGAGACCAGAGGCAACGGAGCGGGGTGTGTGTGGCCAAGGCCACAGCAGCTTGCAGATGGAGTCCCTGTTAGCTGAGGTGGTCCAAGTGCTCCTGGGGGAGGGGGACTTCATCTGAGCTTGGCTTGGAGATAGAATCTGGGAAGGAGAGCATTCCAGGTGGGGAAACAGAATGGGCTCAGAGAGGGTCACTAACCTGGGGGAAGTCAGACACAGTACCTGCCCTCCCTGTGGACCGCGAGTGAGATCGGAATACCAGCCTTGCTCAGCTGGATTTATTTGGGTGTGGGGAGCCCTGGAAGGTTCTTGAGCTATGACAGATACTGGTTTGTCGGGTCTGGGCTCTGCTCTAACTGTTCACTCCTTTTTGGTTCAAGGGCTGGGGTTGGGGACCAAGGGCCCGGTGTACACCTTCTGCCCCACGGTGACCCCCCCCAACACCCCCCGCCTGCCTGTTCCTTAGGAGGCTGGGCTGGAGCGAGTCCAGCTGGCCCTGAGGGCGCAGTGCTCTGCCGAGGACACGGACTCCCTGGTGGCTCAGCTGATGGATGACCTCATCTCAGACTGCAGGTAGGGGGTACCTGACGCCCCTCGCCCTCTCCTCCTGGCTCAGCGAGGCCATTTCCCGGGGAGCATGCGTGTGTGGTGGTGCATGGCCGCACGTCTCCCAGCCATGCTTGGCCGGCAGTCCAGCCGTGCTGAGTCCAAAGGTGGTGGAGCCGGCGCAGGGAGTTGAAAAGGTGACATTTGGAGCAGGTCATAAATCTCCCTGCAGCAGCAGCAGCCGGGGGGCGGGGGGTGGCTGCCCACCTGAATGGGGAGCATTGTGCCTCTGATCCCCCACCTCTTATTTCCCTGATGGAATCTCCAGGAGAAGCCTGCGGGTGGCGGTGACGGCGCCCCTCCTTCCCCCAAGGCCATGTCAGGGACCACGGCTTCTTTTCAGTTTCTATTAATGAGGCTGACTCAACTTTGGGGGTGATGCAGAACTTGGGGGTTCGGAGGCCTGGCAGATGGCGGTAGGCGGGCATCTCCTCATCACCCCCACTGCTAGGTGACTTGGAGTTAGCCACCCGCCAGCTGTGACCCTTGGCTTCCTCCACCTGGCATTAAGAATAACGACTTTATAAATATCGCATCAATAAAGTGCCTGGCCTGTAGAAGGTATGTAATAAATGGTAGCTATTATGTTCCTTAAGAAGAAGAAATGTCAGGAGACTAAGTTCCTAGTCCTTTTGGCCAACCTTGCAGTGCTGGGCAGCTTCACTTCTGTGGACCTCAGTTTTCACAGCTATTAAATGGACTCAATAACAAATAGCTGCCCTTCTACCCTCCGTAGAATAACATGTGAATATATGCAAATGTATTCTATGTCACACGTCTAGGTTTCATGTCCCCCCACACTCACCTGATGCAGTGCCCCTTCTGGTCCTCTGTCTCCCCATTGGGAAATGCATCCTTATCAGACAAGATGTTACCCCAAAGAAATGCCCACTCCCCCCAGTGGTGGAATTCCAGATAAGCCATTCACCCAGTCTCCAGACTTTCCGGAAGCCTGGCAGGCTTGGTGGTGGGCTCCCAGAGCATATTGACAAGGGTGATGTGTCTGCCTTCCAAGAGGTGACCGATGAATAACTGAGCAAACGAATGAAGTGTGCTGGGGATTAGAGCCGTGAGCTGTTGCAGCTCAGAGCAGGTGCATCTAATTCAAACAAGGCTAATTCAGGGAGGCTTCCTGGAAGTGGGGGTACCTGAGGTGAACTTTGAGGGAGGAGTAGGAGGGAGCCATTGGGGAGGAGATAGCCCAGCAAAGCCACAGATGCCTGAAATGCTCTCTATCCCCGGGGGGCTGGCAGGGAGGAGCCAAGGCCCCTTGGGGACAGGCCTTCGGCTCAGCTGAGGGGGACTCAGCTAGGGGAGCTGTTGGGGGCCAGGTGGTCCAGTGTGGTTGCGGTGCCCAGACTGACGGCAGTGTGAGTGACGGATGGGGGCGGCAGGGTGCTGGGAGACTGGCCGTGTGGCTGTGCAGGTGGTCACGAGAAGGTGTCAACCAGGCAGCAGCAGTGGGAGGGGTGGGAAGCCAAGGGCATCTGGCAATGGTGACAATACACACTCTATGAGCACTTTCTGTGCCAAGCACTGTTCTAAGGACTTTAATTGTATTTGTTAATTTAATCCGCATAAATATCTTAAGAGGTGGGAACTAGAATTATTCCCATTTTACAGGTGAGAAAACTGAGGCACAGAAGTTAATGAGCTTGTCCAGATTCACACGGAACCCCTCACTAGACTGCTCTGTAATGGGGACAGGATTTGATGATGGATTGGATGTGGAGGCTAAAGGAAGGCCCAGAATGACCCCTGGGCTCTGGCAGTGCAGCTGAGTGGACAGTGGTGGTTGCTTTCTGAGGGGGTCACTGGGAGGAGGAGCAGGTTTGGGGGAAATCGAGAAATTGTGGCCCCGCCGTGCTGAGGGGGAGGTGCCTAAGGAACATTTGGGAGGAGGCTGGCCCTGGTCTGGAGGTCCAAGGACGGGGCGGAGTTGAGGGTCAGCACGGGGTGGGCCTGTGGCCCTAAGAAACCCCGGACACTGAGCTGTCCCCCACCATGGGCCATGCCCGCACGGTGACTGGCTGCACCTGCTGGCCACCTCAGGGTGGGGTGATTAGGCCTGGGCTCTGGGTTCTTCCCGTGATGCTGCTCGTGACACGTGGCAGGTCTGAGGTCACTGAGGCATCTGAGAACTGCGACCCAAGTCTGGGACCCCTCAGTGCCCTTTCAGGCCTCTGAGCTTGGAGGATTTGGCTGAGAGCACTTTTGCCAAAGCCTGAACCCCTTGAGTCACTCTCCTGGGCACAGAAGGGTGGCCTGGGACCTCCCGTGGGCACTGGTCTTGGGTCAGGAGCCGCACAAATGGCTCTCCAGGGGTGGAATCACAGGCAGCAGGACCGACCCCACCCTTGATTCCAAATGGCCCACCTGCTCACACCCCAGCCTCATGTTCTTTGGACCCTTCTGGCTCACCTCCAGGGACCTCTCCCAGGCTCTGGGCCAGTGGCACCAACTCTGTTCTTCTAACGCAGCCCCCTCCTCTGATCTCCAGACCCATGGGCCCAAATGCCTGCTGGGCATGTCCACTGGACGTCCTGCCAGCACGTTGCCCTCTGTCTTGGGCTGCAGGCAGATTTCATCCCCTTCTCCGGGATCCAACATCTCCAGAAGCTGGAACCAGAAGCCAGAGCAGGCCCTGACTGCTTCTCTCCTGTTGGCTGAGCCTCTCCCTCATCCTTGGCCTCTCTTCCTTCCTCTCCAGCCCCCTTGCTTTGACAGCCCCTTCTGGGCTCCAGCCCCCAATTCATTCTTTGTGATCTTCCTAAAACTCGAGTTGGACAGTGCCAAGGCTGCCTCCCCTTCAGCCCCGCGGTGGCTCCCATTGCCTTCTGGAAAGGTCCCAGCTCTTATCCCAGTGGATGGGCCTTTGGGCCCTGCCCCATCCCACCGCCTGCCTCATGGACCCCCAGCAGTCCCACCGTCCAGCCGTTCTGAGCTTCCCAGCTGGTTTGCGCAGCCTTCACTGCCACACACGTGCCCCCTCCTGCCTTTGGAGCCTTTGATCCGGTGCAGATGCCATTCCATTGACCAGAACGCCCTTCCTGCTCTCCTTGGTCCCCGTCAGGTGCAGCTCTGGGCTGCTTCTTCCGGAAAGATTTTCAAGTGGGGACTGCAACCTGTTTGTATCTCTGATCTGGGGGCCCCCTGAGAGCATGGCTAGGTCTTGTCTCTGGACTCAGGACCCAGTGGAGCTGCTGCTCATGAGGAGTGGATTGAGTGACCCTGGCCAGTTCATCTTTCAGACTGGACACTGCTCCCCCCACCCCCCAGGACCCTGGTAGAGGCCCGACTCGGATCTCTGTGCTCTGAGCTGAGCCCTGCCCTGGACCTACCCACCAATTTCCAGGTCAGCCAGGCTCAGCAGGGCTTTCTGCCTCGTTTGGGTTTGGAGGTGCAGCGTCATCCCTGCCTCCCCTTCCAGGGCTCCCTTTCTTTCCCTAGCCCCTGAGCTAGGCTTTCCTGGGGTGGGAAAGAGCCCTCACTTCTTGTTGGTGGCAGTCATGGGTCCTGGCTGTTTCTTGGGGAGTCTCGCTTGGGCTTGTGGCCTCCTGAAAATCTCCCTTTGGCACTTCCTCTCAGTTCCCGGCCCGTGCTGGGAAGCACACATCACCCTGGTCGGCTCAGCAATCCAAGTTCAATTCAGACCCTGCCTGCCCCCTTCTCAGGCTCTGCTCTAGAGCTCAGGCTTCCTGCACCCACCGAACATGCCCTTCCGCCGCCTTCGAGTGATATGGGGGTGGAGGCGCCCTCCCCCCCATCCTGCCTGGGGCAGCCCCATCCGCGGCACCCTCAGGGCAGTAAATATTATATTACTACAGGGTGTGCAGTACGTGACCTGAGACAGGCCCCGGGGCTTAAGTTTCCCGAGATGGAGTTTGCGGACTGCTCCCCCCACCCTAAAAATTCAATTAAAAAAAATAACAGGAAAAATGTAGCGCGGCAAGGGCCTGCCAGAATGGTGTATCTGGCGGCGGCGGTGCCGCTGCGCTCCGCCGGTAATTGGTTCTGCATAGCTCGGGGAAATTGGCAGAAAAATAAATCAGCCAGGAGCCGGGAGTCGAGACGCTAAGGGGAGGGGAGTATGAGGTGGTGGTGGTGGTGGGGGGGCTGCGAGTGGTGGGAACAGAACCGGCGGAGTGGACTTGACTAATGTCCTGTTTACGAATGGAGGGCTTGGCCCGGGTGGGTGGGAGTGGGGGCAATCCCCTCCACCCCATAATCAGGGGCTTTCAAGAGTAGCCCTGCTTGGTGAGGGAGCCCGTCAAGATTCCCTCCCCCCCCACCCCCTTTTCCTGCGTGACCCTATGTGTGTACTGACCTGGGAAGCTTGGTGTGGTGGGAAGGGGTGATAGGCACAGCTTTTAGGGAGCCGCAGTGGGATGGAGGGTCAGAGTTCTTTGCCACCAAACAGGATGGGGTTTTATGTCCCCTCCCCCACCCCTTGCTTGGGGCTGTGTTTCTGGGACCCCGTATACCCCCCACTCCTCCCCAGAAGGAGGCTTCCCAAAGCAGAGGGTTCCGGAAGGGGTGTGGGGCCGCCCCGGGCTGACACATCTGTATTACTGGCTGCGGGCCTCCCCGTGGCGTCTGTGGTGGCTTGTCAGGGCTTCATAAATCTCCTTCTTGAAGAAAGTATCCGTACAACACAGAATGGATTCGTTTCAGCGGAGGGCAACACAGTCAGTCCTCGGGCCTGTGCTCTAGGGGGATCCAGGGGGCAGGAGAGGGAACTTGTGAGCCCCCCTGGGAGCTCACAGCCACTCAGGGAGAGGACTCCCAAGGCTGGAGGTCGAGGATATGTTCCAAACAAGCAAGCAGGAGGCATGTGGGCTGAAGCATTAGCGAGGGCTTCCTGGAGGAGGTGAGGGTGGGGCGTGGCCAGGCTGGAGAAGGTGCACGGGGCACTCCCAGCGCCCAGCAGGCAGGCGTGAGCACGTGTGTCTGGGGTCCTGGGGAACACTGGGGCTCCTGCTCATCAGCCATGTCCTGTCTGCCTGTCCCTCACAGCTGGCCCCTGGGCAATGTCCGGGAGACACCCTCTGCCACCCACCTGGACCAGTACCTGCACCGGCTGCGCACCCGTCACCTGAGCCAGATCACTGAGGCTGCCCTGGCCCTGAAGCTCGGCCACAGCGAGCTCTCTGTCGTCCTGGAGCAGGCTGAGGACTGGCTCCAGCGTCTCCATGTCTTGGCGGATGAGGTAGCCAACCCTCCTGCTGCCCGGAGCTTCAGCACCGGGAGGGGCATGGGGACTGTCTGGACCAGGATCCAACCTGGCTCCATTGCTGGGTGACCTTGGGCAGGTGACTGTACCTCTCTGATCCTCAGTGTCCCCATTTGCAGAAGGAAGAGTGTAACAGCTACCATGCAGGATTGTTAAAAGGATGCATTGGAGCTACTGCGTGTAAAGGGGCCTGGCACAGGGTAGTTGCTCATTAAATGCCCCCTGCCTGACAAAGTATACTAGTAGCAGAGCTGGGGAGAGAACCCAGGGAGCCTGGCTCCAGGCCCAGTGCCAGGGCTTCCCTGGGGACCTGAATCCTCCCTGCCTTCACCCCTGCCTCTCATGGGGGGCCCTGTGTTTCCTGCTCTCCTGGCTGCCTCAGAGCACCCCCCCCCCCTGCTCAAGGAGGCTGCATTTTCAGAAACCCTGTGCTCTTTTAACCTAATCAGAGAGAATTGGCTTCAGTTTGGCACCTTTTCAGTATATACTCTTTCCCCATTTGTATATCACCCCCCTACTCTCTGTGAGAACAAATGCACCACCCAGTTCCCTGGGCAAGCAGGCTGGCCTCGGGTTTTTTCCAGAGTGAGGGGAATGAGGTGTTGACAGGAGAGGAGGGTCTGGGTGGTAGGGAAGGCAGCCTGGAAAGCTGGCCCCTGGAAGTCAGCCTTGGCTGCCTCTCTGAGCAGGGCCTGAGGCCAGTGACTGGGGGACAGCCGCAGATGACCCCTTGCACTGGCTAGGGACCATCCCCGTGTACTGGGCAGAGCCTGCCCTCCGTAATCTTGGCTCCTGCCTGACCCCTGAACTCTTACCACAGATTGTGAAATGGCTGGGAGAGTTGAAGTTCAGACAGGGGCCATGGACTGTAAGGGAACTCAGAGAGGGTGCTTCTCAGACTTGAGCGTGCGCCAGAATCCCCTGGATTAAAACAGGTTGCGAGGGAGCCACCCCCAGAGTTTCCCACCCAGCAGGTCTGGGGTGGAGCCTGAGAATTTGCATTCCAAACAGATTCCTAGGTGGTGGTGCACCTCTGAGAACCATTGGTATGGTGGTGAAGAATGCATATTTGGAGGCAGGAAAACCCAGTTGGCTCCTAACCTCTTAAGCCTGAATTTCCAGCACCTGCCTGGTGGGGGTGCCCGTCCTCCCTTAAGGGCTTGCTTTAGGGACAAGGTGAAACAAAGCGTGGCGGCTGCTCCGGGAATGCTCCAAGGGCATCCGCTCTCCTCACTGGCCCTGGCTGGAGAGCCAGCCCCTCCTGGGCACACTTGACCTCCCAACCTTGGCAGCAGATGGACCGTTGCCCACCCACCATCTTCCCAAGCATGGTAGCTGGGGCCGTTCTCGCTCGCTGCTGGAAGGGGGTCAGCGCCTTGCAGTTTTGTTCTGGACTTAGCCATCACGCCCAGAGCCTGGCGCCACTGGGCCCAGGAAAGAGTCAGACCCCAAGGACCCCTGCTGTTAGAGAGGGAGGGGAGGGAGTGTCCCTTGG
This sequence comes from Cabassous unicinctus, assembly GCA_029593785.1. Classification (NCBI taxonomy): domain Eukaryota; kingdom Metazoa; phylum Chordata; class Mammalia; order Cingulata; family Chlamyphoridae; genus Cabassous; species Cabassous unicinctus. The sequence goes on from JAQZBX010088613.1 coordinate 9,988, forward strand.
GTAGGGGGCACCCCTTCTGTGGATCGGCTGCTGCTGTCAGGAGCAAGGAAGAGGGGGTGGCATCGTCAGTGTAACCTCATCTCCCAGGTCAACTCAGATCCTCCCATGCTTAGCTCAGGGAGGCTCTACCCAGTGGAGGGGACCTAAGAATGGAAACTCTGGGCTCCAGGCAGGAATTTCTTTTCCCACAAAACGTGGACTCAGCCGAGTGATTTTTTGGTGGGCTCTTTGTGTGAGCTGGGGGCAGCTTGACAGCCTGTCTTCAGAGGGTTCACAGCACTGAAAACGGGGTGCCCGGTCAACCCTTTATGGTCAAGGGGGAGGCTGGGGTGAGAGTGGCTGGTGGGATGGATGCTCCTTGGGGGTGGGGTGGGGGGAGAGGCCCGGGGGCCCTGGGCTGGGCAAGGCTGGGGCGGGGAGCACTGTCCCCACCCTAACCACCACCTGGCCCTCTCCAGCCCCAGAACAGCCTGCCCGACGTCTTCATCTGGATGCTGCAGGGAGACAAGCGGGTGGCCTACCAGCGGGTGCCCGCCCGCGAGATTCTCTTCTCCCAGAGGGGCGTCAACTACTGTGGCAAGAATTGTGGGAAGCTGCAGACGATATTTCTGAAAGTGGGTTTTCTTCTTTCTCAAGTCATAATCATGCTTTCGAAGCACAGGGCTGTTCTCCCTCCCCTTTCGCCTCCCAATTCTCTTCCCTACCTCTCAAGAGTCCTTGGGCTCCCCTCTCGGGAGGGAGGAGGTCTTTGGATAAAGCAGCGCCCTTCCTCTGTCCCTGACAAAGTCTCCAGACCCCACACACCTAGGCTAGAAAGTGAGCAGGCCAGCGCCAGAATCCTGAACGAAGCAAGGTCTGTAGACCCTGGCCGTCGGGGCTGAGGGTGGGGGGCTGACCCTGAGGTCTGGTCTGACTCCTGTGGGCCTCACTAGCTCTGCTGGCCCTTGGGGCAAGCCCCTTATAGGAAGGCGCCAGCACCCAGCCTCTGCGAGGCCTGGCGTGGACCTGGCCTCCACGCCTGCCCCAGTGCCTTGGCACAAGCTGTAGCCACTCTGCAGCTCAAGTTCCTCCCTGCTGGAGGGCTGGTGTCTGGGGCCTTGGAACCAGGTGTGCACACCTCTGACCCACTAGAGAGCTGGGGGCAAGTCATCCCGCCCCCCCCGCCCCCAGCTCCGCCTCCTCCCCCTTCTCCTTCCTTTCTCCTCTTTCATCACTCATCCTTGCTCCCTCTCCATCTTCTCTCAGGAGCGTGAACAGCCTTGGGGTGAGGTACAGGCACCTGGCCTCCAGGAAACCTCCTTCTGGATTAATGTGGGGAAAAAAGAGCCAGGGCTGCTTTGGCCAGGGGAATGCCTGGAGGCCAGAACATAGTGTGGGAAACCCCTCCCTGTGCTGCCGCTGTCCAGGCCCAAGGGGAGGGTCCCCATCAAAGGGCCATGTCATTGAGGTTGACCCCCACCCCCCATCCCTTAGAGGAGGAATGGGCCCAGGAGGCTGCCTGTCCCTCACCTCATCCAAGTGACTCTCTGGGCATTCAAGGCCTCCCCAGCCTGAACGGCCCATCCTTCCTTCCAGCCTGACTGCATCTCCCTTAACCTCCTTTGCTCTCTACCTGCCCCTTCCCACCTCTCCTACCATCCACACCAGGGCCAACTTCCTCCCATCTCACCTCTTCCAGCAAAGCGTTTTTGACTAACCTTAGCATCAAGCCCTCAAGTGGCTGTTGGTCACATGTCCATATATTGGCCAGTTATTCCGTTGCCCCCTGGGCAGGTAGAGAGGACAGTGTGTGCGGACAGGTTGCCAGGACTGGCTGGGACCCTGTGTGGCCTGGGACAGGTTGCTTAACCTCTCTGAACCGCTCCCTGTCCTCTCGCCTGTAAAATGAGGGTAAGACTGCCCACTTGGTGGGTTTCAAGGATTAAATTAGGTGACACGGGTAATGGGTCTTTCTAGAACTAGGTGATCAGCAAATATTAGGTTATCCCCACTTATCTCCCCTTTTACTTTAGGGGAGCTTCCCAGCTTCCTAGGGAAGATGAGGCGCCACAAACAGCATGCCTGGAGGCCACTCCAAGGTCAGGGATGAGCAGATGTCTGGCCTTGGTTGTTGGCACCTCAGACGTGAGGCCAGCTCTGCCTGGAAGGGAGGGTGGGGAGTTCAGGGCAGTGGGCTGCCCCCTCCTGCCTGCTCACCTGCCAGGCGCCTCCCCTGTCCTCACCATCCTCCTTGAGTCCTGCTTTCCTCCCTCCTAAGCCAGCTCCTAGCCTAGAAGGGCGGAAAGGAATGGATGTCAAGGAGCTGCCTCCTCTGAGCGGGCCTAACCCGGGCAGGCTCTCTGGGCAGAGTGGAGGAGGGGCTGCAGAAGCATGCCTGGGTGCCTGGGGACTCGCTGGAACCGGATGAGCTCCCAGCTCTGACCTTTTGGCCCCGCAGCCTTGGGGAAATGCAAACTGAAAAATTTCCCTGATTCCAAGCAAAAAGAAGAAGAAGGAAAAAAGATATAGAATTGTTTCTCGAAGTCTTCCCCACTGCGTTTATGAGCCTCGCCAGTAGCTCCTGAGCAAGCCCTACAAAAATGTTGGCAGCAAGCAGAGACCAAAAAAACATTGGTGTTTCTTAACTTAAACCAAAGTTGGAAAAACTGAGCACCAGCAGAGAGGGAGAGAACCCCAAACTAGACATTTCTTTATTTGCTGTTGCTATTTTGGGTGCAGCAGGCTGGCCTCATCTGGGTGGGG
>JAQZBX010088614.1:0-12732 GCA_029593785.1 Cabassous unicinctus
AAGGGTAAGTCTAAGGTTATGTTTATTACTAGAAGGAAACCTAAAAAATATAACATGGGACTGTATAACATAGTGAAACCTTGTGGAAAATACAAATATAGGTGATATTGCATATATAAGACTGTTTTTACAAAATATGAATGCAAATCAACTAGAGAGATAGAAATAGAATAGCAGTTATGTACGGTAGAGGAGGTATAGAGAGATTGAGAGGTGTGAGTTTTTGTTTGTTTTTTGTTTATTATTATTGGAATAATGAAAATGCTCTAAAAATGATTGAAGAGATGAATGCATAGCTATGTGATTATACTCAATACCATTGATTGTACACTTTGGATGGATTTATGCTTTATTAATATGTATTAATAAAAATAATTTGTTAAAAAAATAGAGATCTGGAAAAAAATTAAATACTATTAAATATCTACTTCTTCAGTTGTTCCAGCCACATTTCAAGTATGAATAACTACGTGTGTTTCATGGCTACCATACTGGACAGCAGAGATATAGAATATTTCATTACAGAAAGTTCTATTAATCAGCACTGTTCTAGAGCAGGGGTTGGCAAACTTTTTCTGTAAGGCCCAAATAGTCAATATTTTAGGCTTTGCAGGACACCTATGGTGTTTTTTTTTCATATTTTTATGTTTGTTTGTTTTTTTTTACAACGTTTTAAAAATGTAAAAGTCATTCTTAGTCACAGTAGGTCCAAGGGTAAAAATTTTTTTCCTTGGTCCTTAGATAGTTACTTATATTCATTTTCAGGTTCTCAGCAAAAACAGGGGTATTGCTGCCACTACCAAGGAATATGACTGGGTCTGTAGAGTTCCTCCACTAAGCCCTGGTATACAGGCAATTTCCTCCATTTCACTGATCATGGATGGTGTTACCTGAGAAAATGTTTTACAATATGATTCCTCTAGAAGTATCAATCCTTTCATCCAGGAAGTTTTGCATTATAAATTACTGAAAAATATGTGAAAGGTTTATATGCTCTATTATCCCATTATAATTAATCTAAAAAGACATCCTCTAAATGTGTATGTGGTGAAGTGGAACCTCTTATAGGGTATTTGTGTTCATTACAAAATTATCTCAATTGATGTTTATTACAAAATAATTCATGCATAAATTTTGCATCATGGACATCTGAAGATGTTATCGTTTTTTCCAACTGTTATTATATTTAAAATGTTTGACTTTACATTTCCTTGTTAGGCCTCACCACCTGTAATAGTAATTTTGTGGTTTTAAATCTTAATTTTGCTTTAGACACAGGAAGGTAAAATTTGAGAACATTGTTTAAGCATTCAATTTGATGAGATTTGTTGAATATCAACAATGTGCCGAGCACTATGCTAAACACTGGGAAAATGATCAGTTACATAATTCCTGGCCTCAAGAACTCACCCTGTAAGAGGAAGGCAGACACATCAACCTGTAAAGGCACGTACAAAATGCTCTATCAGTTGTTCAAGAAAAAGATGTGGCAGCCTGGAGCAAAGATCCTTGTTAGAGTAGCATCTATAAAACGTTAGGGGAGAAGGGAAGAAGGGACATTTCATCTCTTCTGGGATTTTATGGATCAATAGAATATTTTAGAAATGAAAGAAAGAGCTAAGGTATGCTGGGAGAACACAGGGCATGAATATATATAAGAGAGAGCAGATTTGGCTCAAGCAGTTGAGTGCCTGCTTCCCACATGGGAAGTTCTGGGTTCAGTTCCCAGTGCCTCCTCAAAAAATCCAACAAAAAAGCAACAAAATACAAACAAGCAAACACAATGAAAAACCCAACTCAAGGGAGCCAATGTGGCTCAGTGGATGAGTGCCAGCTTCCTACATGCGAGGTCCCGGGTTCAATCCCTAGCCCTGGTACCTCAAAAAAAAAAAAAAGGAAAAGATAAAAGAAAAAATATATATGGGGTATATATTTGGAGAAAATAAGTAACTAGAGAAAGTTGGAGGGTATAGTTTGGCTTGAGTAGAAAGTTAGAAAGTGTGAAGGAGGATAGTGTGGTGGTTTGAAGCTGTATGTTCCCCCAGAAAAACATGCCCTTAAAGTCAATCCATTCCTGTGGGTGTAAACCTATTGTAAAATCTTCTGAAGAGATTACTTTAGTTAAGGTATGTCCCACCTCAGTCAGGATGGGTGTTAATCCTGTTACTGGAGTCCTTTATAAAAGAATGAAATTCAGCCAGAGAGACAGAGAGAGCCAAAGTAGGCAAGAAGCTGTACCTGGAAGAGAAGGGAGAGATCAGGAGAGGCCTCCATATGCCTCACCATGCGGCAGACGAGTCAAGGATTGCGAGCAGCCAGCCCCAAAATGCCACAGTCTTTGGGGGAGAAAGCATCCTTTTGATGATGTCTTGATTTGGGTTTTCTTTTAGTCTCAAAACTGTAAGTTAATAAATTGCCATTGTTTAAGCCAACCCATTTCATGGCATTTGCTTAAGCAGCCTAGGAAACTAAAACTGATGGTAATATATGTGCCTAGAGATGCTAATTTATGCAGTTTGCTAAAGATATTGAATGCTATGGTACAATGGGCAATGTGAATAATTTAAACAGAGTTCTGAATTTATATCTTTGTCAGAAAGATGAGTCTAGCAATAGGGTATAAGACAGATTGAAGGAAAGAATGAAGGCAGGGAGATGCCCTAGGAAGCAGTTTCCATGATTAAGGGATATGGTAATGAGAGCATATATTAGAGCAAATAGCACCACAATAGAAGGGACAGTTAGGATTCTAGAGGATTTAGTGGGGGAAATTGGGCAGGATTTAATCATTTGCCTTGGGGTAAAGTTGAAATGAAAAGGTCAAAGATGACTCCAAATTTACTAGCTTGGTGTCTAGGTCAGTTTTGAAACTGTTCCAGGAGATAAGAAGCAAGGAATAGGTTTTAGGGGTAGCAACATAGTTTTAATTTTGGACAGACTGTTTTTGAGTAATCAATAGTTCATCTAAATAGAGATTTAAAAAATATTATAAATATTGGTGTGGAAAGAAAAGAATTCATTTGTGATATAACTATCACCTCAAGTGTTTGTGATGTGTTCAAGCACATTGTTCATTGCCTAGTTTATTCCTCACAAAAATCTCATGAGGGACACTATTATTATATTCATTTTACAAATGAGACAGCTTTGATTAATTCTGCCAGGTTTCCCTTTTCTTTTCCTATATGATCTCCCTAAATGTGTGAAAAAATTTTATAGTGTTTGGTTCATAAGAGAGACTCAAGTATTGTGACTTACAGCATTGAGACAGTAGATTATAATGGTTAAGAGCTCTGGAATCAGACTGTGGATTCAAAATGTGCTCTAGCATTGTGTAACCTTGGACAGCTTAACCTTCCTGTGTCTTGGTTTTTCTCTTCTATAAAATGTTAATAATAATAGAACTCCTTCGTAGTGTTATTGTGACAGTTAAATGAGATATTACATACAAAGAGGTTAGTAAGTGCCTTGTACCTGTAGGTACTCAAGAATATTTTTAATTGTTTAAAAGAAAAGAGAGAATTTCATAAATGTCATATATTTGCTTTTTATTTTTGAAATGGAAGTTTTGATATAATCAGACAATAGGATGGTGGGAACTTAATAAACATTGTAGTATTGAGTTGAATTTCATTACTTTCATAAAGGGCTTTGACCCTTTATGAAAGGCTGAAACCATTATCCTAAATGAATAGGTTACCTACTGGTAACATGTGTTTTCACCACCAAGGGTTAACAAGACCTTATGCAGCTTCTTGCCCTCATGCAGCAGATGCAAACACTGTGGGAAACTTACCAAGTGGAGTTAACTATGACAGATAACTGTGTACACAAATGAAAGCCTTCATCCCCAGAGCTTTATTAAAACACTCTGGTTCAGACAAACAAGAGTTTAAGACCATATTAGTATACATATGAGATCTTTAGGGACATTTAATAAGGGCTTCTATCTTCTTGTTTTATTGGCGATCTTGCCTTTACTAGCAGGTGAAGTTAAAAATCAGCTTTATGTTGTCTAACTCAATTTTCAAAGCCCAGCTACATAAAGCCCATAGGCTGGTAGCAGTGTGTGTAAATTAAACATTACTTTAATCTTCAGTGACAGAGATTTATGAAATATTGCTTTAAATTTGTGCTTCATGTCGTAAAGCAAATTGAGTTTATTTTATAGACAAAAGCAATTTGAAGAAACCCATAGATTACTTTGGCCACTGAAGGGTATAAATTATCTCTAACTAAATTTTGTCAGTACTGCATGTTGAGTTATTTAGATATAACACGCTTTTGACATTTATTGCAGAATGATACCTTCTTCTAGACTCCTGCGTTCTGTGGAGTTGAGTATAGAATGAATCATTAAGGGAATTAGTAATCCTTTTCTTGACATGAATTTCATTATCTGTGGATGTAAAAATTTGAATGCATTTTTCTAAGTAAATTATTGTGAAAGGGTATCCAAACCTATTATGATGAATTCGAGGTACGCCAAAACATCAAAAGACCCACATACATAATTTCTAGGCAAATTCACTGCTGCTGTTTAGGATTTTTAATGTATATTCATTCCCACAGGCTGGACTCCCACGTAGAGTCAGGGTCAGTAACTCACTCTGATGGCAATCCTTGCTCATAGGAAGTAAGGCAGATCTTACAGAGCATGAGACTTTCCAGTGCACACCCCACCACCAATGATGTGTTGCTGTTATTATTTTCCCTCTAGAAAGAGTAAAAATGCATCTATTATGAAGAAAACTCTGTACTAGAAAGAAAAATATACATGTTTAAGACCCCAAGGAACAAAACATTTAATGGGCAAAGGAGGCTAATATTTCTATGTGTCTGAACATAAAAACACAGACAAACCACCACAGTGCTCAATAGCCAGGGAGGCATGAAAGATGAAGAATGGGTAGATGGCTTAAAAAAAAACAAACACTATAACTGGATCCAGGAAAATTATTATTTGGTAAAACTCACTATCAAATTAGTACAATCATCAAATTTATCTATATAGCATTTACTATTAAACAGCATTTGACTTTAATTTATTGTGAATTATATTGGCCGTCACTATTGGGAAGAAGATAACAGGCATTGAGTAATGGTTTTGTTTTTTTTGTCAAAAATGTTTATCTAAACAAACCTAACCCAAAACAATGCAATCGATATTTATACTATTTCCATTGACCTATTGAAATGCTGTGGCTCTCACAAACATAGCACATGAACCTCCCTCCTAGCTGACATAATTCAAGCAATGTTTCTCTTTGTTTAAAATAATCCTGGTAGAAATGTCAGAAAACAATAGATTTCATTAATTCAGTAACCAAAGAAGTTACCATCTCGGTGAACTTTGTCCTTTCATAATTAATATTAGTCTGTTTATATTTATCTTTATTTATATATGTGGACCTATTTTCACCATGTTTCTTTTTTTTCATGCTCTTTCTTAACTTGCTTGCATCTTCTTTCCTATCTTCTGTTAAATTGGTAATCTTTCCCTTATTCTCACTTTTTATTTCCTCTGCGGATTAGGATGCTATGGATTGCATATTTGGTAGTTACCTTTGTGTTCTTTCAAGATTTGAGGTTAAAAATAATATTTTCTTTAAAATTCAGCATTTGCATACAATATCACAACTCTTCTCTCCAACGAGATGGGGCCTTGGTATGCTTTAACTTTTCGCTGAGTTTTGCACTTTCCTTATATGTTGCTAAGATGTTTGTCCTACCTTTCTTTAACATAGTGTTTACAGTCAAACATTAATAACATTTACCAACAAATGATGTATTCATCAAGTCAATTTATTTTGCCTTCCATTCCTGGCTTCTAGGTTCTCTTTCCTACTCACTAAAGTTTATTCTTTTGTAACTTTGTGAGCAAAGCTGTATGGTTATTAAACCTATTAACCTTTGAGGATCTAGAAACATCTCATTTTGTCCTTACTCTTAAAAGTAGCCTAGTTGGGTATAGAACTCTAAGTTGATAGTCTTTTCCCCCAGCGCTTTGAAAATATGATTCCATCTTGTACTGGCATCTATTGTAGTTCATGCCATTCTAATTAGCTTTCCTTTGTAGGTAATATGTCTTATATTTCAGGTCATTTTAAAGATGTTCCCTTTATCCCTGATATCTTGAAATTTTAGCATGGCATATCTAGATGTGTGTTTATTTTTGTTTATTCTTCTTAGCACTCTATATGTGCTTTCCATTTGATTATTCAAGACTCTCATTAGTTCTGGAAAGTTTTGAGGCACCACCTCTGCAAATTTTGCTGTTCCACAATTCTCCCTATTATTTTCTTCTGGAATTTTTATTAGAACATCTTTCTATCCTCCATGTTTTTAACTTCTTCATATATATATGACATATATATATATATGTCATTTTATCTTCCTCACCTGAATTTTGGGTGAAATCATCAGGATTATAATGAACATGGACAGTGCCCATGCCAGATCATTTGAGATCCTTTTAATCAACTCTAGGCTCTAAACCCCATCTTCTGCATGCTTTAGTGCTAACTGCTCCCTTCTGTTACCTTCAGAATATAATCCGGGCTCTGGATCTGGCTGAGCCTCGGACTTTATAAAGTCTTTCTCTTGCTTGGCTTCTTTTTCTTGAGAATTTTGAGTGACCCAAAACTTGGTTCAGGATCTGCTTCTGGGAGAATGTAAATAAAGAAAATATCATTTTCTGACAAAATCTATATGTTTATATCCATTCTAAATGAAATCCCATTTAGTGAATTATTATAATGAATATACATGCACAAATGTACGTACACACAGACATTTCAAAACTTCCAGTTGATTCTTCTTTTTTGAAAATTAGCAGGATCTTACATAATAAGAGGTCCCAGGTTCCAAACAGAGTGGCTTCAGGATGGATTAATTCATTCACTTATAAACCCAGAAACTCAAGTGACATAAAATAAAAATATAGGCCTTATTCTAGGAAGGCATGAGCAGTGGAAGAGTGTACTGCAGGCTTAACTAACTAGGTAACTGCACTAAGCCAGAATATGGATTCTGATCAGTGTTCATTTCTAAATGTATTTCACTATTTTAAATATATTTTTTGTAAATTTTATTTTTTTTAATTATCTTAATTTTAAAATATATAGATCTGTGTAACTATCACCAGTACCAGGACTTTGAACCCTTAGTGATCTCTTAGGAGCTATCCTGTTGGACCAGTTAGTTTGTAAGCCTAATTCTTTAGGGCAGGTATTCTTAACCAGGGGTCCACAGACCCACAAGAATTCCGTGGAAATATTTCAGAGGGTCCATGAGCTTGAATTGAAAAAAATCAAACTTATTATCTTTATTTTCCCTGATCTCTAACTGAAATCTAGCATTTCTTTCACTTATGATTTCACCTGCTTGGCAAAGGGGTCCATGGAACAAAAATGGTTCAGAACCCCTCCCTACCTTAGGGAGAAGCTGCTGTTTGAAACTTCTTTCTATCTCCATTTCTGGGAAGTTGTGAACTATCTCCTTATATCCCTCATATCCTATTTATTAAGCCACCAGTTCAATTCTACCCATTCTTTTGTCAATTGCAGGAAGCCCCCATTCCCAGTATTTTATTTTATTATTTACATAAAATAGGTTTGAGGACAACATCAATCTCTGCATATTCGGCTTCTTGATCTAAAAGTCTTATCTACGCAGTCTTAGAAGAAAAATATCCCTTAGAAAAGTCTCTCTAGTGACTCTTTTAGGCTGCTTGATACCCTTGCAGGTTTATCCTTTCCTGGGGCTGAGGTGTAGTCACACAGGCTGTTCTCATTTCCATTTAAGCAGGACATACAGCACCCTAGCAACACTATCCTGACTTGAACTAACCTACACAGTTTCAGAAGAATGTCAAAGATGAAATCAGAACAGCATAAGAGCCTGCATCACTCCCATTAGGGTTCTCAGAGTGTGATATTAATGTCTTCAGTGGAGCCTGCTCCCTTTTGAGAAAGTCCTTCACGATCATTAATAATAACTAGATAATGTTATCTTTGGTTTCTGGTTCATGACAGAGTCACCACAAAAGATGTGTGACATATTACTAATCTATAATTGAAATCCTTGACATGGACTGACTATACCACCCTGAGGACGTTCTTACCTCGCCTGGATATATATTGGATCTCTAGTCCTTTAATTGCCTTCCTGAAAGCAATGGTGGGCATCTTGGGCTAGACGTCCAGATTTATGTACCTAATGGTCAAACAAATGAAGACAAATGACCCAACAGCACACACACCAGGCCTGGAGCAATGTTTATAGTGGGAAACCTACTGATACAGGAAGACTAGATTTGCAGTTACCCTTGACAATGACTCTCTGGGGAAGCACATAAGAATTTAACAAGGATAGAGATCAAACTCTGAGAAAGGGTCCCTGGCACTTATAAGCTCCATGACTGAAGAAGACCAACCCTTCTCAAGTTTTGGGGTCACAGCTCTATGATGTGATAAAACTTTGGCCATACACACTGGCATGCCATATTAATATTTTTTTTATTGGAAGAGCACAGTCTTCTTCTATAATCTGGGACTGGAGTCCAAGCCTTGGAATTGTAGATCTGTGATTGAACACAGTACTAGATTCCAACTTTGACCCACCACTGCCTAGGCATTCTCACAGAACTGAATGCCTTTAGTACTGGACTGTATCACTTTTCCATGAAGTGGTTCCAGTTTCCAGTGGGTCCTGCTCTTCTCTGGAAGGCCAGCCTGCGGGGGGTGAGTCTGAGGAAAGTTGCCTCATTTGGAATCGCTGAGGACAAATGCTGAGAAAACATTATGTAATTTGAAAAGAAACATCAAATCACACTTCTGGAGATGATGTTTTCACTTTGTAGATGATGCCTTTGTAAAAAAAAAAAAGATCTTACTGAAGTACAGGCATAGTTTTGTATAGTGGTGGTGAGGCAGCAGTGATAGGAAAGTGTAAAAGCTTTACAAATTATGTTCAATTTAAAAACTCTGAAATTGAATTAATACATTTTTCTAATCACAGAAAATCTCTTACATATAAAGTTTTACCTGAAGATCTGGAATCAACATTAAATAATGTCAGAATGGTTATTAAAATTTAAGCCTCTGCATCCCAGTCCTATTTTCTGCTTATGAAATGAAATGGGAATCAGAACACAACATTCAGTGTTTCATACTGAAATATGTCAAGATTTGTGAATTAAAAGAAGTGATATATATTGTTTTAGTTTCCTAGTTGCTAAAACAAATATAATACAATGATTTGGCTTAACAGCAGAAATGTATTGGCTCACGGTTTCAGAGTAACATAGATTTTCTCCTCTATTTTTGTCTAGAAGATTTATAGTTTTGCATTTGATCCATTTTGAGTTAACTTTTGTGTAATGTGTAAAGTTTCATCTTTTCTACATTGAATTGCCTTTGTGTCTTTGTCAAAAACAAGTATATATTTGTGTGGGTCTGTTTCTGGGATTTATATTCTGTTCCATTGGTTTTTATGTCTATTCTTGCTTCAATACCATGCTGCCTTGATTACTGTAGCTTTATAGTACTTCTTGAAATTGGGTATTGTGAGTTATCCTGCTTTCTTCTTTTGGCTTCAAGATAATAGAGAAACATTTATTTAATTATGAAATTCAACATTTACGTTATAAACCATTAATGATTAGCTTAAGACAGTTTTTAAAAAAATTAATTTAATTTTTAAAGAAGCTTTAGATTACATAAATGTTACACTGAAAATATAGGTGATTCCCATATACCTCACCCCCACCTCCTCCCACACTTTCCCCCATTAGCAACAGCTTTCATTAGTGTGGTACATTTGTTACAATTCATGAACACATATTGCAGCATTGTTACTAACCATGGTCTCTAGTTTACATGATGGTTACTCTTTGCATGGGTTTTGACAAAATATATAATGGACTGTAACCGTCATTGCAGTGTCATGCAGAACAATTCCAATGTCCCCAAAATGCCCCATGTTACACTTATTCTTCCCTCTCTCTCCCCTCAGAACCTCTAGTGACCACTGCCTTTATATCATGGTTACAAGTTCTTCCATTACAAGAATAATAATAATTCTACTTTAGTCCAAAATTACATTCCCCCCTTATGTTTGCGCATTTCTCTACCTTGAGGATTTTGGGATGATGATGCCCACTCTACTTCAGATTGAGAGGGGACTTAGATCACATGGGGCAGATGGGTGTAACTGTCTTGCTTGCAGTTGTAGATACTCTATGTTTTTTGGAATGGGTGTTGTCCATCATCATCCTTTTGTCAGTTGTCCTGGACGAGTCTGATGAACCAGAGAGTAGGTGTTGGCAGCAACTCTACTGAGATTCAGGACTCAACTGGCTTATGAACAGCTGGAAGATTTAAATCTCTGGGACACACATTTAATGGGTATAGTGTTAATTATAGGTTCAGATAAAAGGGGCATAAGAACCATGTGTATAAACTATAATCTTATTCAGTATTGTGTTAGCTATTCTAGGTACTTTGCTTTCCCATATAAATTTAAGAATCAGTTTGGCAATATCTATAAAATAGCTTACTAGGATTCTGATTGGAATTTCATGGAATCTATAGATCAAGTTGGAGAAAATGAACAATATTTAGTCTTCTAATCCATGAACACAGATTATTTCTCCATTTATTTGGTTCTTTAAATTCATCTATCAAGTGTTGTGTTTGGTAATTTTCTCTACAGATCTTGTGCATAGTTTGTTAGATTTATATCTAAGTACTTCATTTTTGAGGGCACTATTGAAAATGGTATTGTTATTTTTTTATTTCAAATTCTAGTTGTTAAGTGCTGGTATATAGTGAAGTGATTGACTTTTATATGTTGACCTTGTATCCTGTGACTTTGCTATGCTTGCTAATTCATTCCAGGGATGTTTTTTACCCCTGTTGTTAATTCTTTGAAGTTTTCTACATAGATAAAAAATGTCATCTGTGAATAAGGACAGTTTTATTCCTTTTTTTTCCCAAACTGTATCACTTTTACTTCTTTCTTTTGTCTTTTTGCATTAGTTAGGAATACTCAGCCTTCAGCACTGTTCAAAATTACTAGTTTTTGTCTCCAGAATTTTCTAGGTTGCATCAATTTGGGTACATTTGTCTCTTCAGTTTTTAAGTTGCAGATTTTCTTCTAATTTCAACTTCTGATGAGTCCAAGAAAAGCTTTTGATTTTCTATGTGTTCTGACATCTTGTTGTAAGGATGGTAGTAATGACCTCCAATCTCTTTACATGTTGGAGCTGAAACTGGAAGTCTTTTCATCGTTGTTTTAAAATATTTAAAATAAAAAAACCTCAATTGGAATTTAAATCCATTTGAATTATTGCAATATTTTCCAACATTTCATATATCAGTGAATGAAAAGGAACAGCTATTAAAGTTCAAGAATGATCATACTCTAAAGTACAATGATAAGTGAATACTATATTTTATGCCTGGGCTTTCTGCAAACCTACAACTGCTCCAGTAAAAAAGAGACAAAGATAAGAGATAGAATTAACCAAAATCCTGCTAATGGGGAAAAATAAAGATTCATCAACAGGGCTTTAATTCAATAAATACACTTCTAAAATTTGCTATCAAATGTGAAAAGAAAGTTTTGCATCAATTGTGACTACGAAGACCCTGAAGATATCATTATTTAAGTTTATTAATTAGGAATTTTATGTAGACCTTTCAAGCATTAAAAAAGCTATCTTCATGAAAGCAATCTCAAGTTTCTCATTACATTGTGTTTATTTTAATATTTTGTTTAGAAGTTTTATACAAATTCAAGTCAATTTATCCATTAATTGTTTATAATTAATTTTATTATATGATATAAAGAACATGTAATTAATTTTACACCAAACTCCCATTAAGAGGTGCTTTCTCACCAAAGTCAGCTGCCACGTGTTGAAGCAAGATGACGGGCTATCTCTGCTTGGTTTTAGCCTTCCCCTCTGAGCTTCCTCTTCCTTTTGAGGCTCCGTGGGCTCTGCTTCTTCCTGATCTCAGCAGAAGGCTGGCATAGGGTTTGTCTCTCAGGTCTTCGCATATCAGTCTCGGTTCTCTTCCCAAGGTCAGCTGTAAGCTATCAGGCAAATGGTCCATCACTCCCTGGGGCTTTAGCTGTTTGAACCTTCTCCTTTCTGTCACAAGGCAGGATCAAAAATGACAGTCCTGTCCTCTGTGTGTCTTCTTGAGCAAGTTACATTTATATCAGACCCAGTACTCAACCTGATACAGCCCCCAACTTAGCCCAATCAAAAGACCAATAACTCAATCTTTTTTAAAAACATATTTTTATTACAGATTCTTACAAAATAATCATGCACATGTGTAGAATTACCATACAACAACTCTTCACCAACATACAACACCGTTGTTGAACATTTGTTACATATTATGAGATAATGTCATCAGACTATTACCACTAACTGTGGTCCATTGTGTACATTTGGCATATTTTTTTCCATATCTCCCTATTATTAACATAGTACATCTTTGGCATTGATGCAAGAATATTACAATATTGCTTTTAACTATAGTACAAAGGTTACATTAGTTGTGTTTTTCCCATGTTTCTCCACATTCCTGCCACCCTGCAATAGTGACATACATCTGTTGTAGTTCACAGAAGGACATTCTTGCATTTGTACTATTAACCACAATTCTCATCCACCTCAAGGTTCACAGTGTTATTCAGTCTCTAGATTATTCT
>JAQZBX010088615.1:0-12724 GCA_029593785.1 Cabassous unicinctus
TTTTTTTTACCGGGAGGTCCCAGGGATTGAACCCGGGTCCCTCCATATGGGAGATGGACACCCAACCATTTGAGCCACATCTGTCCCCGTTATTATTATTTTTTATCCCAATGACCACATCCCTCCATATTCTGAATCTTTTCAAATCCAAAGTTGATGCTGTACCACGTGCAGTTTGCATCATACTTGGTATGAATGGGGGCTTGCGAGATCCTCATTTTCCCAGAATGTCCTGAGTTATCCTTCCTACCTGACTTAATACTCAAACTATTGGAAATTGTTTTGTTTGTTTGTTGGTATGTTTTATTTTGGTTAAATAACCAAAGTAAGAGATGCAATATTCATTTGGGAGAGGATAGCGGTACCTGTCAGTATTTCTCCCATTTTCTAGTGAACAATGGGTACATTTCATTTAGGGCAGAGATGGGAAGGGGACAACTAGTTACCAGGGAGGGACCTAAGGTGATGTAGGGGTGTTGGAGGCTTACTGTCATATTTCATTTTTTCCCCACAATTTTGTCCTATCTGTGAAAAGCTCTATTACGCAATCCTTCTGGCCAAATCCTCTACCTGTATGAAAAAAAGACCCTGTCCTATCATAAGGACCTTAAATATGTGTCCTGTTCCATTAATTTCTAGCATAGCCAATCACTTTGGAATTCAGGTTACTCCTCTGTAAAATGAAATTGGACTAGATGGCCTCTAACTCCCCTCTTTATTTTAAAACTTGTAGGTTCCAAGTCTTTTAGTACAGCAGTAGACTTTGCTTCATAGAGCACAAAGACCCCAATATTTACATGTACTTATTTTATTGGTTTACTTTAGATTGGGGCCATTGTTGGTGGGGCCCTCCTTTTGGTGGTCGCAGTTGC
This sequence comes from Cabassous unicinctus, assembly GCA_029593785.1. Lineage (NCBI taxonomy): Eukaryota > Metazoa > Chordata > Mammalia > Cingulata > Chlamyphoridae > Cabassous > Cabassous unicinctus. The sequence continues at coordinate 873 of JAQZBX010088615.1, forward strand.
TGGTGTGGTTCTGGCTAAAGGATCTTGGAATTCAGACATCACCCTTCTGACCATCAGTTTCATCTTTCCTTTGATCGGCCATGTCATGGGCTTTCTGCTGGCACTTCTTACCCACCAGTCTTGGCAGAGGTACAGTTATATTATCCATGAGCTTTTCTGAGGAAGGTAAACCAAACACACTGCCCTTGGCAGGCTTTGCCGCCTGGCTGTGTTGGGAGACATGAAGAATCTTGACTAGAAAGGTGGAAGGAACCAGACAGCTCAGCATAAAGAGGGTAAAAAGAGCATGATAATTCTCTATGTACCCTAAAGTGAAAGCCAACCTGATGGGAAGTTGCAATCTGTGAAATTAGGATCAGGGTGTTCATACTGCTTGTTGAAATCTGGACATATTTCTCTTTTTATTCTAGTAATTAAGTAGGAGAGGGAGTGAGATGGTTTCACTAAATATAGAGATCAGTCTAGGGCATGAGTAAGTTTTAAAAGACTAAGCCTTTATCCATTGTTTGTGGCAAAGTTTTGAAAATGTGCTAGTCATAAGGGACAAGAGGAGAAAGAAGACAAACTTGAGAAATAAGATAGGAATTTGTCTTAAGAATTATCTTTATAAGTTACAGCATATAATTAAAAAATATCACGAAGTATGAAAAATAATACTCCATGTTGGTATGCCTATAATGAGAAGAGCATTTTCATACAATGATGGTGGGAACATAACTCTCTGGAAGGCAATTTAGTGACCTATCAATGACCTTGTAAGCATTTATTGCTGTTAACTCAGTGATCTCATTCCTATAAATCTGTTTTAAAGCTAGTGCTATCAGATATGCACCCAAATGTTGATATGCTAGGATGTTTATTGCAGTTATTTATAATTATAAATGTGTAAAAATTTAAATATCTAATAGGGAGATATTTAACTCATCATGTGTCCATTTGATGGAATATGATGCATCAATTTTAATGATTTTGGAAAATGCTCAAGAGATAACCTTGCAGTGAGAAAGAAGTGCATAAAACTGTAAATATTTTGATTTCAATTTTGTAGAAGGAGGCGATAATATTACATGCTTGAAAAAATACTGAAAGGAATACTTGATGTGATAATGATGTTTATTTGGAGTGGTGGGATTAAGGGTAAATTTAGTTTCTTAAAATTTTTTTTGGTATGTTAATTTTTTTTTTTTTTTTTTACAATGAGTATGTACTACTTCTAAAATCCAGAAACAAGTTATCAAAGAAAAGTAAATTATGCAGATGAATTCCAAAGGTGGAGGTTGGGAAATTTTGTATTGTCTTCATGCCGTTTCTAGTTCACTTGGTGAACACTTAGTTTGTACCAAGAACTGGGTATAAGGCCCACCCAGCCCATCTCATTCTCTTCTTCCCACAATCCTGAGAGGGAGGTATTATCACTACCTTCATTCTACAGAGAATTGACTTCAGAGAAGTTAAGTAACTTGACCCAGTTCACAGAGCCAGAAAGTCCGTAATAAGGAACACAGATTGTCGAGTGGTTGAAATATAATTGGATGGGGAGAGAAAGAATTCCTATGGCAAGGTGGCTTGTGAAAGATCAGGACTGAAATATGATTTCCCTTGTGAATGGTTGGTGTGTGGGGGGACCAGCTTTGTAGCTTAACTATATCAAGGTATTGGCCAGGGCTGGCATGGTCTGGAGAAAGTGTAGGGTAAGTAGAAATAAAATAAGAGCCACAGAACTTGCCCTGTACTAGTGACAATGTTTCCACCCCCACATCACACACCCTGTTAGCTCCCCATTCCAATCCCACCTGCACATAGATGCTCGTTTGTCTTCTAAAATTCCTCTTTCATCTCTTCACTTCCACATATAAGGCCTGCAAAGACTCCCGTTCTAAACGGAAGATGGTGAAATTGCTTAACCCAGCCCCCTGGTCCTGCCATGTCTCCCCTTCCTCCCTCCTTTTTCTTTTTCAGATTTATTTCATTTTCTGTAATGAGAAAAAATATACATGTATAAAAAAGTAGAAGAAAAAAGTATTTCTAATCCCTTTAACCAAAAACAACCATTTTCGACATTTGGTTTTCATTTAAGGTTTTTTGTTTGTTTACTGTTTGTTTTCAAGTGTTGTTTAGTTTATACTGTTTCATATCTCTAACTCAACTTAACATTCTCATCTCCTCTAAATGTCCACTCCAAGAAGACTGGCTTACAGTACATTCACTGCTTCCTGAATAAGCCAGGCTCAAATCTATCCCTGGTACTCTTCTTCCAATCAATTTTTTTTGTCCACATTAAATGCCTCTTCCACTCTTTCCATCCTTAAGTCTCACTCCTACTTTATGAAGCCTTCTCTAACCTCTTATGTCCCTTTTCTGCATTTCTACAGCATCTCTTTGGCCCTCAATCACATTTTGTCCTGTGTTGTTATTAAACCTTTCCTATATTTATATCTTGTCTTTCCTTCCAGATTTCTAGGGCCCTACTCTGCAGTGCCTCTCAGGGGACTTCCTACAGAGTAGGCATTTAGCAAATAATTGTTGAATGAATAAACATTTTTTACTGGCCTAAGCCTATAACCTACACTTACTGTTGTATATTGTTTAGGAGAAAATTTAGAGTAATCAATATTGCTAGTATTTAACTCTTGAAAATCATTTCATTGGTAGATGCAGGACTATTTCCTTGGAAACTGGAGCACAGAATATTCAGATGTGTGTCACCATGCTCCAGTTATCTTTCACTACCACACAGCTGGTCCAAATGTTTAGCTTCCCATTGGCCTACGGGCTCTTCCAACTGTTGGATGGATTTCTCATTATTGCAGGTGAGTGGAGCCACCATTCCATAGACTTGACTGAAAATTGGTCGACCCAACTTACAGATTACTTTTTCAATCCAAACTTGCATGTGCTGCCACTGTGACACCCTTTTAGTCTGGTATTTCTGGGGAAAATAAAGTCTATAAACAGGATCCTTTGCCACAAGTGGGAGTTTCACAGAAAAACAAAAACAAAAACAAAAACATTGGAAGGTAAGCTTATAATTCTAAGCAAATATGCTTCACAAAAACCAAATGCACAATATGGGAACTTTGTATTTTCTGCATGATTTTTCTGGAAACCAACAACTTTTCTAATTAAAAAAAAAAACCCACAAAAAATATATACAAACACACACATAATGTATGTATATGTATATTAAATCTTAGGTGATCGTAAATTGTTGCTGTTGTCAGGGAAAAGACTCTGAATAATACTGAATAATTACTGAAATAACAATCATAATATGGAATGCTGTAGAATGGTTAGCTTGAGGATTAATTTGCCCCCAAGAGAAGAGAAATTCTATCAGAATAAAACTCCTGGTCTTAGATCCAAGATTTAATTCCTTCTCTTTGTGGGATGGTGAGGGAAGGAACACGTCTGTCTCATTCCCAGCTACAACCCAGCACCCAGGACAGTGGCTGACACATATTAGGCCCTGTGCAAAGACTTACTGACTGGCTGACTGACTGACTGAATGAGCTATCAGTGCCCTTAGAATGAGTCTCATTCACCAATGGTCTGTTCCAGACAGAAAGAGCCATTCTGAAACACTGAATAATTTTGTTTCATAGTTTTCTCTTTCTAAATTTCTCTTTTTTTCCCATTTCATTTTCCCCTCCATGTTTATACATATATAACCCAAAGCAAACAAACCCCCAAAGTCTTGACATCTACATAACATCACAAATTATAGTCTTTGCTAAAGAGATTTTTAATAATTATATGTTTTAACACCTAGCATATCAGACATACAAGAGGAGATTGAAGAACAAACACAGACAAGAAAACCCTGGCTGTTTAAAAGGCTGTCAGAAGATGCAAATCACATCTCCCCACGAGACCAGTACTTTCCTGGAGGTGAATGAAGAAGCCATCATAACTCCTGGGCCATCCGGGTGATGATATCCACAGGTTCTCGAGCCAATGGGTCACATCGCTTCATGTGACTAGAAGGGACTCGCTGGCCTGACTGGGCCCCGTTTTCTTCAGAGGCCAGTAAAGACAGTGTGGAGCTGATGCATGAATCCTGCTGGTTGGGCCTGTGTGAATATTTAAGGGTCCAATGATAGAATATTTATATTTTTGTGTGGATTGTGAATTGTGATAGGGTCCCTTTTTAAGAATGTATTTCACTCCTTTCCAGTGAATTCTTTTTGAGGGTTTACACAACATATTCACTAGCTGCTGTGTGTGTTCTTGTCTTCCCATGCCATAAAGAGTGTCCTGCAGTAGGTAATACCCTTCATCATGGGAAGTCATCCTCACTTTGTAGATTTTAATCTAACAAGAGTTTGGGAATCTGTGCAGAGATGTTACCTCATACCGCAGGTCAAGGACAGACTCTGGACTGCAGTGGCTTCTTGACTTTGGGCAGGTACTTTGGAGCATGGTGGAGGAAACTTACAACTTCCATCATACAAGGGGCCCTTTCCCAAATGATTGTTATTTAAGGACTTTATCTTTTTAAAAATTATAGATGTAATACAAGTTTAGAGAGAACTGAAAGAAGACATTGAGGTTACAAAGTGAAAGCCCCATATTTTCACTTCCTAGAGATACACACGCACATATATGCTTCTGATATATGTATATCTATGTACCATATTACAAAGATGGAAATCATTCCATATATACTGTTTTGTCAGTCACTTAATGACATATTAGGGAACATCTTTCCATGTCAGTGTGTGTTAACCTTCCTTGTTCTTTAGAACAGTGGCTACATAGAAGTATTCCATTGCATGGGAGGATTGTCATTTAACTGATCCTTATTTGTGGACACTTAGGTAGATTTCACTTTTTTGGTATTACAATGCTGCTACAGGCACCTTTATACTTGTACACATATTTCTTTAAGATCAACTCCCTAAGAGTTGCACTGCTGGGCCAACTACACATTAAAATGGACAGATTGCTCTCCAGCTATGTTACATGAGAGGGCCTAGTTTTCCAGTCTCACCAGTCTGAAGAATTACGCATTTATTTCAATGTTTGCAATTCTGATTTGTGAAAACATCTCATTTGAAATCACATTTCAAAAATTATGAGTGAAGTTTTTTCATAATCACTTGCCTGTTTATATATCCTTTGCCTACTTTTCTATATTGCGTTGAATTATAGCTTTGAAGACATTATGGAGAGTGACCGTTTGTCCTATAAGGTCAACCATATTGTCAACTTTCCCCCTAATCTTTCATCTTTTGTTTTCCTATAATGTCTTTTGCTATATAGAAGTTTTATATTTTTTACATATTCTGCTTTGTCTTTAAAAAATATGTTTTGACCTTGATAAGTGTCAAATGTTAGAATATTAATGTTTTTGTGTGGATTGTGAACTGTGATAGGGTTCCTTTTTGAGATTGTATTTGGCCCCTTTTCAGGGAGTTCATTTTGGAGGTTTATACAACATATTTATTAGTTGTTGTATTTCTTATCTTCCCATAATAGTGCCCAGGAGGAGGCAAAAATCATCTTCCATTCTGACATTAAAAATATTTTCTCATATATATTTTCTAGTATTTTTATGGACCAAATATGTACGTGTTTAATACATTTTGAGTTTATTTTTATGTATGGTATGTTAAGAGCTTAATATTTTAATGGCTAAATAATTATTCCAACATCATGTATTGAATCACTCATCTTTTCTCTACTGATTTAAAATGTCACCCTTATCACATAACTTCCTATATAATGTGTTTTTTGGGAGGAGGGACTATTTGTTTCCACTTTAATGTCTATTTTTATTTGTAAGTTTTGAAATGTGTGAGAAAGTATATTGCCTGAGATTTAGTGCTTTACATTTTTCATTTAAAAATATTTCCAACAATTTGTGGGTTAATATAATGACAATGATTATTATGGTATTTTTTTCACAACATTTAAGAGAGCAGTTTTTTTTTTTTTAATATTCTGTTAGGTTGATTTATAAAAGCTACTCTGGGCAGTTACACAATTTGTTTACAATGAGGAATTGTCCAACTGTGAACATACTGTACATGGCAATTAGAAGTTGTCATGGCAAGAGAAAACCACAGCCTACTTGCTGCAGCCAACACAAAAATAACCAGAGAACAGTAGGGAAAAATGTAAGGAATAAGGTAGAGTTTTTAAAAATTATTATTATAAAAGAAAAAACTCTTCAGAAACCTTAAAGGAAAGGAATATCTTGCACTCAGGGGAAAAGACACCAGAACACACAATTACATTTGTGTGACTCCAGGCCTTCCCCTCTCCTCAAAGGGCAGAGATGGGGAGACAGTTGAAGCCAACAAGCAATTCTGTAAAACAGAAAGACTTAGAAACCCTGCAAGTATGATTAAAATCTAAACTTGTTTTGATTTTTTAAAAATAATAATTTTATTGATGCATAATAATAAAGCATACAATCCATCCAAAGTGTACAATCAATGGTATTTGATATAATCACTTGCTTAGTTTCTTGATGGACCCCTCAATGTTCCATTCTCTTCTTGCACGGCCTTGGTGCTGAAGTTGGTATGGCAGCCTGCACCATTCCATTTCCCAGGAATGGGCTTAGGATCAAAGGTCCTATCATGCCAAAGTCCTCACATACACATTGCAAGATGAAACAGTCCACCCAAAGATGGTCTCCCATGTTGATTCCTTCACAGGGACCTATCTGGAATTCCCACTGGGCAGGCATGACCTCAGCATTCATTCCTCGATCTTGATGCTGGCATACACGTAGGCCAGAGGTGGGCCTCCACAATGTCTCTGACATAGGCTCTGTCTGCTCCCACACCACAGTAATATGGCCTTGGGGCCCAGGGAAGCCCTTGGAAGTCCAGCCAAAGGGGTGTCCATTGTTCCCATCAGGGTATATTTTTGCTCCATTCCAAACCAGGGATGCTGGTTGCTCACCATGCCCATTATCTGTTCACAGGTGTAACTTAAATTGGTCTCTGCAGGCTTTCGGTTGTACTTGAAGGCTTCACAGAACACCAGCTTGTTGGGGTCCTTGTGGAAAGGGTCCCAAAACATGGCAACAGGGTTGAGATACATGTCACTGTTGGAGCCTTCAGGCTGAAAAATACTGGAGCATCAAAATTCCACTTGGGCAGCTCATCTGTACACTTGGGCTAACTGTCCAGGGTGTGGGTCTTGTAGCACAGTCCTTCTCCAGTGCCATGGATCCAGAGACACATGGCTAGGACTTTCTCGCCCTGAGGCAGAGCCATATAAAAACCGGATTGATGCTTTTTTTCAAGGGGGCACTTGCTGAGGTGGCCGTGGTAGAAGGTGTTCTGGGCGGTGAGTAGCACAGAAGGCAGCAGGGTGCTGAAAGCGAGGTGAGGAGAGGAGGTCGGATTTGAGGGTCAGGCGCTCAACTCTTCTCATTCTCAGCTCCAAGGAGTTGTTTTATATAGCTAGACTCCTTTTGGGTCTTAGAGTTATAGTACATTTTATTTGGAAATGAACTAAACAGATTTGTGACATGGTGGTTAATTCTCAACTGTTTTACTACCTGGAATTTTCATTTATCTATTTGATATTTATTTATTGAGAAGTTAATCTGTGCTGTGTACAGGCACATGGGATGTACAGCAGTAACGAGGCAGAGAGGAGGAAAAAAAATCACGGCAATGTACATGGTCAGTAGTTCTGAGTTCACAGAGATTCCCAGGTCTAAAGTGAGCATTACTATGAGTTTTAGAGAATCCATAAAAAGTGAATTTTTAAATTTCTACATAGGCACCTAACACAAACAGTCAAGGCCTCCTCAGGATGAGAGAGAGGCCTAAAAAATTCTATAAAAGAAAAACAACAAAAATCAATCTAACATTTTGGAAGCAGTCATGTCAGAAAAGTGCCCCCTTCCAGAGCTGGTGTGTAAATATGCCACTGAGAAGAATTGGAGATAGTCAAGCTGTCCAGGAGATCACAGATTATCTTTAAGACAAAGAATGTAACATAAAAAAAAGCTCTAATTGAATAAATTGTATTCTAACTGATATAAAGAATAATGAATTAATAAAAGCCTGGGCCTATGTGACGCTCAGAAGTGGGGCCAGAGAAATAGTATTAAGCAGAATGATTCCAGCACTGTGTCTGGAAAACAGCCAGCTGAAGCAGGATAGTGTAGTGCAAAGAATATGAGTTTTGCCAGGGCAACTTGTATCCTCTATTAAATAGTTAAGAATCCTCTGGAGTTGTGAGTTGAAGTCAGCTAAACCTGGGATTGAATCTGAATTCTGACGTGTTATCTGGGCAAACCTGGACAAGTGACAACCCCTCGGGCTCCAGCATGTTCAACTCTACAACTGAAAAGTAGGTAATGTGAAGACACTCGATACAATGCATGGGAGGTGATTAATAAGTGTTATTTCCCTTTCCTTTCTTGTATGCAGTCACAAACTCCTAGTGTAGAAAGGGTGATTCTGCCTAACCCACTTTATCATTGGTTCCCTTTTCTTAGCTCTAAGCAAACTCTGATCAGCCTTTTCACATCCCTTCCCCAATAGGAGAAGCCCTGCCCCAAATGTTCAGGCTTACTCTTTCTGCTAGAAATAATTCCCTTGTAAGTTAATAAATTGGCAACTTTGATTACCAGTGTTTTAAGAATTTGCTTGGCATGTACCTCTGGAACATACCTTATTTTGGGTAAATTATGTTCCTAAAACTGCAATGTTGAGGACTACTTTAAAAGACTTTCCATCTGTGACTCTATAAACAGTTACAATCTCAGTTTTGGGTTTAGGAACATCTTTAAATGGAGTGGTGAAAGCTGCAACAGAACTGGAAAGGCACACCTACTGCTTGCTGCTACCCAATGTTCAGTTTCCTTTCTCCTTATTAACAGTAAGATTTTGTTCAGGACAGCGATGTGGGTAGCTAAAAATAACTTTCCTGAAGCTAGAAGTGACTATGACACAATTCTTGCTAACATAGAAGTCTGCTCATGGTTTCTGGGAAATTTTCCTTGTCCTATGAACTGACTGACGCTTTCTCCTTGGAATGTCAATGAAATGGCTAAAGCTGCAACAGCCATTTGCAGACCATGAAGGAAAGACCAGGACAATTTTTGAGCTGTACAACCAACCCTAGCAATTTCCTACTTTTGAACTTGTTTTCTTGCCATAAGAAAATAAATCCCTAATTTGTTTAAACCCTTGTTTAGTTTTTTGTTACTTGCAGTCAAATGCAGTCCCTGATACATTAAAATTTAAATTGGCTTTAAAATATCATGCTGACCAAACCACAATTTTTTACACATATCTCCACCATAACAAATTACCTCGGACATTATGAATTATTTAAAATGGGTACACATTCTCTCACTAAGGTATCTATGACTGGAAGATGGTTCTGGCTGAGCTCTTCTTTTCAGTTTCTTGGACTATCACATTACATTTAGATAACCAGTCATTTTAAAAACCAAGAGGTCTGGCAGGCTATATAGAAACCACAGATGTGAAAATTATGATCTTTTCTCAACCATTTCTCTTTATCATTGATAATTCAGAAGCATCTCTACTAATGACACTACAAAATTTTTGATTTTAGAATAAAATTTTATTTCTAATCCTGCAGTGTTCAGGACTCCACTAAGATGTCTTTTTTTTTTTTTTTAAAAAAAAAGAATATCCAACTTTAGTTCAGTTTTATAAATATTTGATCACAATTTGTGCTTCTCCTTCCAAGGCATGGAGTTGTCATGGGCAAACAGCTGCTCAGCCAACCTTCATCTTCCTGCTTCCTTGTACTCTGGGAATCCTGCCATTTGACCAGTTCTTTCTCATAGCATATGGGTAGCAGTGACTTGCTTTACTTCTAGCGTGGCCCCTAAAATCCCCCAGAGTGATCCTCCATGTTTTATTTTTTTAAAAGATTTCCTTTATTTATTACCGCCCTCCCCCCCATGGTTCTCTCATCTGCTTATTGTTTGCTCGCCTTCTCCAGGAGGCACCCGGAACCGAACCCAGGACCTCCCACAAAAGGTGAGTGCCCAACGGCCTGAGACACATCTGCTTCCCGTGGGCTGTGGTGTCTGCTAGCTTGTGGCACCTGCCCAGGGAAGCCATTGTTGCAGCAGGGGTGGCATCTGCTTGTCTTCTTTTAGGAGGCACTGGGACCTGACCCCGGGACCTCCCATGTGATAGGCAGGAGCCCAACTGGTTGAGCCACATCCACTTCCCCTTCCATGTTCTTTACCCTTCTGGCTGAGGGAATGGAGGTGATGTCCAGGGTGGCCTTGGAAGCTATTGGTTGATAACAAAATCTCCATCAGCCCGGGTTCTTATAAATTGAAGGGAGGAGAGCTGGCTGGCTGAGTTGTTCACCTGTCCAGAACTGTTAAACTAGAAACAAACTCCTATTATGATTTGAGCCATTACAAGTTTTGGGTTTATATTTTAGTGTTTAGCTAACTAATACATGTGTTTTAAGACCTGAATTGTATTTATTTATTAAACATGTGGGTGCTTCCATGTGCCACTGGCTCTGTGGGCCTTGCCTTGTATTTGCCTGGCAAATGGCTTACACCATTCCATGGTGATGGAGTCAGGTCCCAGATGAAGCCAGGAACATGTTTACTCTAATAAAGCTTCCATGCAGGGCTTGCAAACCTAAACCTGCACTTTCTTCCCACAATTTCCATTTCTAAGCCACATTCTTTCCAGAAAAAATATCCTTTCCAGCTTTCCCCTCTCTTATTTTGACCTCAGAGGGTAGCTAAAATCATCTCCAGCTGTGCTGGCCCCTAAAACCCTGTTTGCTTGGTTTCATATGCCTATGACAGGAAAACAAAGCCTCATAATCCCACTCACTTAGATCAGGGGTTTCCAAATAACTTTTAAAGCAGTAGAACGCTTTTTTCCCAATTGAACTCTTAAGCTACAACCCAACGTAAAAAAAATTGTTCTGATTGAAGTGGCAATGGTGGTGGTGATATTCTGAGCCACTTCTGAGGTAGGGTTCAAACCTGTTACCCGGTGGGGTGTCAGATATATCACAGGGGAGCTTTATATATTCACTGATATTGTCTTCTGCCCCCAAATAGCCTCAGATACTCAGGATTAAGTCCCCCCAAAATGCTGTACTTGCATAAAGAGTAGACATTCAAGTCAGCTAGCTCAGAACTGGTGCAATTCTAAGAGGACAAGTCAAGCAGTTTCCTGGGTCTTGGTGTGGCATCGTTCACAGCTGAATGGAAGGATACTGTGAGCATTAGGACTTGGTGAAACAAGTTCAGTACTGAGAATCAGAGCTATTGAGCTGAAGCAGGCTCTAGAAGGCTGTGTTAAAAAAAAAACTCAACCTACTGAAACGTCAAATTTGTATGTACACATTTTTGGCTTGTTCTTGTTGTAAGGTGTATTTTTATTTACAAAGTGAAATGATGCGTCAGTTACAAACAGATATCTGATAACTCCATTTTCATGAAAAAAGTATATAAATATATTACAGGAAATTCTATATAGTAAACATTAGAAACTGATACAGTAAACATTTGCTATTTTCTATTCCAATATTATTGTCATTTAAAGCTTAAATATTGGTTTCAAGTATCCCCTATAAAATAACTCTATTAAAATACTGGAAAAGAATTTTGCTATAAACAAGATTGGTACACTAAAAATCAGACTCAAGAGTGTCCTTGTAACAATGTCCCTCTATGATCAAATGCTGCTTTAATCATTCCTAAGACCTCTAAACAAAAAGGCAGTTTAGTAAACTGCATTATTTGGTTAGTGTTAAGTTTTTTTTTTTGTTTTTTTTTTAAAGATTTATTTATTTATGTATCCCCCCCTTGCTGCTTGTGCTGGCTGTGTCCATTTGCTGTGTGTCTTCTCCGTGTC
>JAQZBX010088616.1:0-12727 GCA_029593785.1 Cabassous unicinctus
GCTTTTTTCGGACTTTGGGGGTTGTCCTGAGTGGTGAAGCAGCGACGAATGTAGGCCATTTTCCATCAGAATATACCATGCAGAACTGGGTGGGAGAGAGTGTGGCCTGTGATGTGAACTGTGGTCTATGCTCGGTGGCAAGGCCCCAGGATGTGTATATCCATTGCGGGTGTAGTATCACGTGGATGGGGAATGGTTGTGTGGGGGGTTGTTGGGGGTGTGCGTGGTGGGGAATATGGGAATCCCTGTAGTTTCTGAGCAATATTTGGGTAATCTAGGCACCTTTATAAAATGTATACATAAATATATAACAAATAACATTTATGTAAACAAATGCACATATATGCATATGTGTTATATATCATTTTACAAAAAAAAAAAAATTAAAAAAAAAAAAAGAAGGTATGGCTATTAAAGGATGGCATGAGGGAATTTTGAGGGCGTGATAGAAAAGTTTTTTATCGTGATTGTGCAATGGTTACACTAATCTATAAATATTATAAAATTTCATGGAACAATACACCAAAAAATTAAAAATAAAAACTGCATGCCAAAAGTGGTGAAATACCAGGAGTTTAAGATATGAAACCAATGTCAATTTCCTAATTTTTTATAATGTGCTCTTTTTATTTTAAGGTATTATCATTAGGTGAAAGTGAGTAAATTGGCCATGGAACACTCACTACCATATAACTCTTATTGATTTTTGTTCCCATTTCCTTGCTCCCATGAGACTGTAATGTGCCCTAATCGTGTCTGCAGTTCTTCCTCTCAGTTTGCCCAGCTTCATAGAGAAAGACTTTAACAAAAACAAAAGAAAGTGCCACATTGAATTAAAAGTCAATAATAGCTAAGCTACTGATGAGAATACTGTTCCCTCCCAATAAGGATCCATTCTTTGGAGAAATGTTTATTGAACGTCTACTATGTATGTAACGTTACAGTGTATTTAACGGTGAGGTGGAGGTAGACAGGGGCTGCCTAGCTAAAGAAACAAGGAAATGGGATAAGACTAGAGCACAAGTGACTGCAACATGAAGCAGAAACTCATTCTTGACAAAGGAGTAGACTATACTGTAAAGTGGGGACAAAGAAGCAATTTATATATAATTCACATATTGGGGTCCTATGTAGAATTTCTTAGTGGGGTGGAGAGTGTCCACTAGTAAGAAAGAGAAAAAGAAAAAAGAAAAAAGCTGAAAACTACTATGAGAGATGAGGTCAATGAACTACTACCAAACTTAAAGCATTCATTGTTCTTGTGCCTTCTTCTGGATAGAATTAAGTTGTGGAAAATGCATGTAAACACTCATCTTTTTGTTTTTCCTGGAAAAATACATGAAGTATACGTGGGGGAGAGGTTATGATAGATGGATACAAAAGAGAGGAACAACCAATAGCCTGCACTCAGAAGGAAGTCTCTGAAATCCTGTACAAAATTTCCAATTTCTCAAGGATGGGACAGAATCCTACAATTCCCTGCCAGATACTGCACAAAATGCCTTAAATATCTAATTTCCTTTAATCCCCCATAAGAACCCTAAAACGTGGGAATTTTATCAACGACAGAAATCCCCACTGCAGCAGACGGCTGCTAGGTAGCAGAAACAGAGGCTTCTGTAGGCCGTCCCCACCCATGGACACCGACACTGGTCCTAGACAACGCCACACCTGATGAGCTCCTCCCCCTCATTCCTGCATGTCTGACCACTAGCTTAACCTATAAAGTCCAAAGTAGGGGCAGCCAGTTGACCAGATCTGAGTTACACCTTCCAGACCAGGATATGTAATGGTGGAAAACGAGTGCATATTCCCACTTTGGATTCCCTACTTCCCTCCAGGGCCTACGATGAAGAAGTCCCCCAAATTAGGAACAAGTTCACAGGCATGACAGACCAAATTGACAATTACCTACTGTAGGTACTAGCATCCCAATTTTACAGATACAGGGATCAAGGCTCAGAAAAGATGGGAATTTCCCTAAGATCATATAGCTAGATTTTGTTTGTTTGTTTGCTTTCAAAAGCAGTTTTATTGAGATGTATACACATACCATACAATCTATTCAAAGTATACAATTGGTTTTTTTTAAACTTGATTTTGTATATTTAATAATTGAGGATATAAACAGTTGAAAACTAAAAAGAAAACAGTTGAATAAAACATATTTCTCAAGTAAATGTGCTGGAGACATAAATTTTTTTTTGAATCATACAATATGTTACAAAATATATTTGGTTCATAGTAATGCAATCATACAGTATTTGTCCTTTTGTGTCTGGCTTGCTTCACTCAACATAATGTCCTCAAGGGTCATCCATGCTGTCATATGCGTTACAACTTCATTTTTTCTTACAGCTGCTTAATAGTAGTTTTGATTATTCTAGATGCTAAACCGTGAAACTGGATCTATCTGACTACAAAGCCCAAGCTTTTTCCACTATGATTTTACACGGAAGTTCTTACTTATCTCTCCATGATACTTCTCAACTCCTCCTTCTTTACATACTGTAAGAAATGGTCTTGTTTCCCCATACTTATCCTTTTGCTCTTACCATTTCTATGCACACTAGCCTGACTTCCAGCCACCACCACCTCCCATTCTTTGCATGTAGGCTTTCTCTGGCCACCTGAGCCCATTCTGCATGTGACTGAGGCAGGACAGAAGTGTGGTTGGAGAATTAACCTTTTGGGTGCATTCCTCATCCAATGACTGACAGGCATTGGAGTATAAAAAACCCAGCTTCTTTCTCATAGGTTAATTCTAAGGTGCAAGTTCTTCATTAGCTCTCAGAGTTCCCCAGTGGGATTTAGATCCAGTTGCCCACAGAGGCCATTTGCTTGATAAGTTGCTTTATTGGTTTCCTTCCCTTCCTGTTTCACTTCCCTACTTCCTTACTGTTGTTTTCTTCGATTGATTACCTTACACATAAACTACTTATACTTGAACTCTTGCTTCAGGGTCTGTCTCTGGGGATCCTGAAATATGACACATATTTGAGGTTAGTCTTTATCCCTTACAGTATTTGTTGACAATACCTTTCTACCTGAATTAGTTCTATTAGACTAAGTTGTTTCATGTTTTACAAAAGGTCACCTGTCCCCACAAGCATTAAGGGGATAGCAGCTTCATAATCACTAATTAGCTCCATAAACAGAATCCACATCCCTGAAGAAATACAGGATTTATTTACCTTATCCTGTAAATAATAAATCCCTCAATCTTTAGTATGACTCAAGACTTAAAGCTGTCCAACTTCAGAGGTGAGTGGGAGCTCACAGAGCTATAGATCAGTGGTTTAAAAAAAAAAATTCTATGGAACCTTGATGTTTCAGAGACTCTGCATGTATTTAATTTGTGCAATCTGAGAAATAAATTGGTTCTACAGCAAATATTAAGATATTTCAAACTGGATACCTTGACTGGCCAAGGTAATTGTTTTTCATACAGAACTGTGTTCATAAATTCTCCAATCATCTCTGTTGATTGAAAAGTGTTCAGAGTCTCCAAGGCAAGTTCTTCAAAATAAATTGCTATTTACAAGCACATATGTATATCAGTCAGGGTTCTGCCAATACTGTGTAATCATACAGTGACTCCAAATTTCTTGTTTTTATATTTATTAAGACAATGAATGAATTAAATAATTTTCTTCCAAAATATAATTCTCCTTTTTCTCATCTATATACTGGGGTTTCCAATACAGTTTTATTAAAAATAAACAAAACAGTTTCCATAGCTATACAATTTTATAAATAATAGATCTAGGTCAAGTCCTCATCCAATTCATAATTACCCTCAATAGCATATTGACGTGTGTGCTTAAACATGACCAGTTAAAGAAAGTTTCTACCTCCTGGAGAAGTCTGCTTTATTTTAAGGTATTTCTAATTCCTATAAAGATTTTTCCCCCTCCTAATGTGCTGAAATCTGCCTCCTTGCAATTTCCAGTCTTAGGTCCGAGAAGGATTTGTCTCCTTACTCTTTCAAGGCAGACTTGGGTCTTTGTCAGGGCCTCCCAGTGCTCTTCCACTGGCAAGCAAGAGCCATTGCAAGCATTTGAACTCTTCTGCCTTTTGGCCCCCTGCAAGGAGGGGATCCCCCTTCTTGCCCATTGGCTGGCAGCAAGCCTCCCTCTCCAGTCCATCTGTAACATATAGGAAAGTGACGGCAAAGATATGGATTTCACCAAACTTAATCAGAGCCTTAAGGGAATCAACAGGGGCTGGGGTAGGAGGGGAATTAGGGGTGCAAGGAAGGGATGGGCAATTTTCCAGGCCCAGCACATATGGCAATAGTTTCACTGAAAGCTCAAGACAGTATTTATTTCATGCAGCGACATCGCCCCGAGAAACACGCAGGCCAAGTTTCTAATACGTGAACCCTAAATCCAATTTTTCAGATCTCTCCTTCCTCTGGTTTTCCTTCCCCCTCAGCCTCCCCCCTTTGGTGTTAGTTCCTCCTCCTTATATGTTGAAGACTCCCTGTTCTCCTTGAAAGCTGGGACAGTATGAATGGAATGTTTTGATTTACTACAGGGCCCCCTGAATTCTACTTTCCTGAATCAATTAATTTCTGCACATTCTGACAACTGAGGGGTTAGGGGCAAGGGCTGAGGGGGAGCAATGGTTGGGTGGTGAGAGGTTAGGGTCTAGCAGGAGGTGAGGTGAGTGGGAGACCAGAGCTCCCTGGCGGAGTTTAGCCAGAGGAAGATAAATTACCCCTGTGCTTGGTGTTGAGAGAAAAGGACTGGGAGAGAGCGTGGTATCTGAGATGAGCACATGTGAGCACGGGGGGAAGGGGTTGACCGTCAATCAGAGGGTTAAGAAAAATAGGAAAAAGGCAACCCAATTCCAAGAAGACAGGGACCTGGGGATTTAGACAGCTGCCCCACCTCCCTGCCTCTACCCTGCCCCTGGTTGCCTGGGGTCATAGCTATGTTTGTTGCCTGTCCATTTACTCCTGCAGATGTATCTCAGTCTTAGGTGGGCAGCAGTATTTTTCAAGAGCAAATATTCAAGAATCCTGGTGGAAAGCAGGAAATAGGAGCCTTTTCTTTTTTCTCTTCCTTTCCATTTGCTTCTTTGTTCTCTCTCTTTCGCTCTCCTTTCTTTTTTTTCTCCTCCCTCCCTTCCTTCCTTCTTTCCATCTTTCCTTCCTTCTTTTCCTTCCTTCCTTTTCTTCTCATTGTCTCTTGATCACTCCATCTTCCAAAATATACTAAACAGAATGAGACTCTGTGTTAACTAAGATAAGAAAGACCAGACTTTTAAGGTATGATCCAATTCAATTTAAAAGACATTCACTCCCGAGCCCTGTATTAGATGCTGGCCCTGCAAAGATGAATACAACACTGATTCTGACATTAAGAAACTCATTGTTATGTAGGGGGAGATAGACATATTGTTACTCATTTATTAATCCATTGAATCCTTGTGTGAGGTGCTGGGACTATTTTTTTAAATAAAATATACAATTCATCCAATGTGCACAATCAATGGTATTTAGTATAATCACAGAGTTGTGCATTCATCACTTCAATCATTATTAGAGCATTTTCATTATTTCAATAATAATAATAAACAAAAAACAGACAAGCAAGGAAAATTCCTCACCTCTCATCCCTCTATATTTCCCCTGCTGTACCTAGCTGCTATTTCTGGCTAGTCTTGCACAATTTATTGTTTATTAAGCAGTTTTATTGAGATATATTCACATACCATGTGATCTATCCAAAGTGTAAATCAATGGCTTTTAGTATAATCACAATGTTGTACATTTGTCATCTTAAAAATTTTAGAACAATTTCATTACTCCAAAAAGAAAGACTCCACGCCCTTTAGCATTCCTTCCTCAGCCCTACATAACCACTAATCTAATTTCATCTTTATAAGTTGATTTATATTTACATTTTATATAAATAGAATCATTCAATATATAGTACTCTGTGCCTGGTCTCCTTCACTTAGTATAATGTGTTGTGGGGTTTTTGTTTTTTTGTTTTTGTTTTTTTTTTGGTCTGATTTTAACCTTTTGTAGTATTAACTTACATTTGTTCAACTTCAAAGAAAAACGGTCTTATACATGCCTTGCCTGGCATCTAGTCAACAGGCAACAAATATTTTGCAACGAAAACAACTACAATTTGTTAGAACACTTACCATGTTAAAACATGCTTTATTATTAATCCTTCCCCCAACCTTGTAACAAAGATATAGTTGTTCCCATTTTACAGACGTAGAGAAATTAGGCAATTTATCTATGTTAAATGACACAAAGAAGTAACATTGAGATGCTGATTCAAGTCTATCTGCTGACAGTGCAGAATATTCTCCTACTTTTCTATGCCACCTCTTTGCAAAATTATGTGAATAAAAGGCCACCAGGTATTATCCATTTCAAATTGAGACCAAAGCCTTGCAAATTCATGAAAGAAAGTTTATCCCAGTTGATGGGAAATCTAGGTTGTAGCATGTTTTTTATGCATGAGTTGTAGCATGTTTTTTATGCATGAAACTTTGCTGATATATATATATATATAACTGCGATGCCCCTATGTTCTACCACGTTAAGGTCTCCAGAGCATGAATACGCAATTTTGGTCATCCCAAATGTTCCCCACCTGTATAATTGCAGAACCTCAGTCCCATCCATCTAATGTCTCTTTTCAATTGTTTTTGTATCACTAACATATGCTCAATAGTAAGTTCATACCTGTACTTCTATTCAGTGACAAAGTCACTTAGGGACATTTGCTCACTATTAACATGGTACTCAAGACCCTGAATGAGAATGGTGTACTCCAGCCCATGCTGATTCATCCCAAGGGCCTCCAAAATACACTTCCAAAGGCTTATCACTCCTACTACCTGTCCAAAGTGGTTCATCAGGAAGGCTCTGCTTGTAGGATACTCATCTCATCACATGTTCCCACCATCGGCTCAGTAATGAGAATACAGCTCCTCAAGGACCCAAATCCTGCTGTTTTACCTTCTATGAACATTCTATCAGAAACAAGCTATGTTCCAGGAAGAATTAGGATAATGTTCCACTCCTCAACTCTGAATCACTCTTTAGCACCTGGACCCTGAAGCATAATTGTTTATATGCAGTAGACCAATTGCCCTCATGGCCCTATTTTTCACTCCTTCCTCATCCACATTAATAGCTCAGCCCTCCTATCTGATTCTAGGCTTGGGGCTTGGACCATGTGACTGACTTTAACCAATGGGACAAGAACAAATTTGAAGTAAACAAAGGCTTAGAAAACTGCTTGTGAGAACATGCCTGGACCAGCCTGCTGGAGGATAAGACTTGTGGAGCAGAGCCAGGCAACCCAGTCAAGGTAATCCTAGATTCCCAATAGGCAGCTGACCACCAGACATGTGAGGGAACCCCAGCTAGCTGAGGTATTGTGAGTGAGGGCTCACAAATTATCTCATTAAAACAGATTTTTAATCCTGCTGCAAACATTTCTTTCCAAAGGATCAGAACTCATTTGAGAAGGAAACATCACCGTCTCCTGTCTATTCTCCTAGACTCATCCTCTCCTCTCTACCATGTGCCCCAGGGATCTACTTATAAAACTAATCTGTGGTACCTGGCACACAACCTATTACCCCTTCTACTCTTCTTATCTCCTGTTGTGGATTGAATCATGATCCCCACAAAGACATGTTCAAGTCCTAAACACTGGTCCAGTGAATATGAACCCATTTGTAAATAGGATTTTTGAAGATCCTATAAAGATAGGCCAAACTGAATCAGGGTGGGCCTTAATCTAACATGACTAGAGACCATATAAGACAAGAAAATGTGGATACAGTAATAGAAGACAATAGGAGACAGAAGGAAACAGATGGCCATGTGATAGAGACAGAGATTGAGTTATGGATTGCCAGCAAACCACAACCAGAACATCACAGAGTTCAGAGAAAGCATGGCTTGCCACTTCCTTGATTTTGGACTTCTAGCCTCCTAAACTGTGAATCAATAAATTCTTGTTGTTTAAGCCAACCAGTCTGTGGTGTTTGTTATGGCAGCCCTGACAAACTAAGGCATCTCCCTTCCCTTCTCCCTGCCCTATCTCTCTACTGTCGCCAATGTACCCACCTGCTCCCTCCTCCTTCACTAAGAGGAAAAAAAAAGAGGACAAGTCTCTCATATAAACTAATTCATGCAGATAAATATCTATGGGCCTGTCAAATCTAACGCTTCATTAGGTATACATAGACAAGGCTAAATTCCCTTTAAACTGAGCAAAGATCTCACAACAGAAAAATGAAATACATGTAAATTCAATTGATACACAGCAGTATATCCTGCCCATAAACACACACAAACACACACACATGCACACCTTAGATTTGACTTGTATGAATTTCATGGACACAATAAGATTAAATCAATAAGAACGTGTAAAGGAGCTTGTGAAGAGTGAAGTCAGAGAAGATTGCATTATGTAATAATGCACTATT
The DNA here is from genome assembly GCA_029593785.1 of Cabassous unicinctus. Classification (NCBI taxonomy): domain Eukaryota; kingdom Metazoa; phylum Chordata; class Mammalia; order Cingulata; family Chlamyphoridae; genus Cabassous; species Cabassous unicinctus. The sequence goes on from JAQZBX010088616.1 coordinate 8,479, forward strand.
ACTACTAAGGACTGGTGTTATTACTTATTTTGGCTTTTATAATACATTAGAATTACACATACTATCTCTTAAATATAGAAGATTCTAAATTAGTGGGATGTGAATTGACAATATTGTGACTTCATCCTGCCTTATGATTTTGCCAAGGACACATGAGAAGCTTTGACCTCCCAGGAGCTCATGGCTGATGCCTGTTAGGGGACCAGCCCCAGGTGTGCCAGGCCATCTCAGGGACATCAAGGTAGGCCAATCTTGCTTTTTCTGGCATGTTTCTGAGAATCTCTTTCCCTTCAGTCTCATCTCCATGACACTTGAAAACAGGCCCTCTTGTCCTTTGGTCCATGCTCTTATCTTACCTAGTAAAACCCTTAATGCATATCTTCTTTTTTTCAGCCAAAACAATTCTCGCATTTTGTGACTAATACTTGCTTGAAATATTTGACAAGGGCCAACTCTGGATATGTGAGTGCAGTAAAAAGCAGTACTGAACTAGAGGTCAAGACACTCAAGGTCTAATCACAGCTCTGCCCCCAACTTACTTTGGAACCTTGGACAATATGCTTAATGCTGAATATTAACCTTTACGGCTCTAAAATGTGGAATTTTATCATATGTTCTTTAGGACTCAATCTAGCTTTAAAAATTATGAGTTGCTCCTCTGGTTCTCAAATTGTGCCACAATTCTTTAAGCAATACTGCATCGGGGTTCAGACCTTGGGGGTCCATCATTATTCCCCTGGTCAAAGACACCATGACCCGTTGCCTCAACCACTGCAATAGATTCCTAATTGGTTTTCCTGTTTCCATTCTTATATTCCTACAATTCATTTCCCACACAGATTCCAGAGTGATGTCTACGAGCACAAATTAGATCATGTCTCTTCTCTACATGAAGTACTCCAATTGTTTTCCACTGACCTTAGTATAGATTCAAACTCTTACCAGGCACGAATTGGCCCTTACCTACATCTCCAACCTCATCTCCCACCATTCTCCCCTATCTCACTAAACTCCACCCACGACTTTGTTACAAGATGCCAAGCTTGTTTCCATCTGTAGCACATGCTTCTGGTGACCCATCCATGTCCTCTCAGCCCACCCAAGGTGTCATATGCTGCTTGGTGAAGAGTTCACTTACATACGGAAGACTTCTTACACAAATGCCTACATATTTCTGTCTGAACACTTTCTCTAGCCAAGGAGATTTCTAAGCCCATGGTCAGGGAAGGATAGAAGTGCCACGGAGTGAATGCCCCAGTAGCAAACCTCAACCAATGAGGGATTGGACTTGGCAAGTAAATATCCTCAATTTCCTTGACCTTCAGAGAGAACAATCTGAGGTATACACTGCATGGTCTCTCTGGGGGTGTCCAAAGGGATTCACCTCCTTGTACCTTCTGCCCTGAAAATTCACTCCAGAGGGCATCCTTTAGAGCCAAAAAAGATAGGCAACTGTGTGAGGTGGTAATGGGGAGCTGTGGTCCGGCATGAGGATGTGGGACTTTAGTAGAGTGAACACAGCTTCTGTGAAGCTCAGCACAGTGACTTAGAATCCATATCAGGTAAGAAAAGTTTGCACACAAGTGGGCAGCAGCAGGCCTGCACTGGGTTTTGGAGTCCCAAGAGGGTTTTCATGTTAGGGAGGGGATGGGCATCAGGAACACTATGGGGAATTGGTTACATTCAAAGGTACTGATCAAATAAGCAAACATGTTGAGGATAATGGAAACCAGGTTTCTCACCATTAGGAAATGGATCTTCAAATATGTTTGATTGGAATGGAATGGAAATTGCTAGCTTTCAATAGAGGGTAGATGATAGATAGTGTTCTGGTCTGCTGGGCTGCTTCAGAGCCAGGCATTACTATTCCCACTTTACATTTAAGGGACTAGAGGCTCAGAAGTGAAATTAACTTGCCAATCACACATTGTGGCAGACTGAATCATGTCCTCCACAAAGACATGTTCAAGCCCTAGCTCCTAGCCCTGTGAGTGTGGACTCATTTATTAATGGGGTCTTCAAAGATCCTATTTAGATAAGGTAAAACTGAATCAGGGTGGCCCTTAATCCTGTACGACTGCAGTCCTTATAAGCAAAGGAAATTTGTTCGTGAGCTCACAAGCCATAGGAGGAGGCAGGAAAAGATTTTCACTATTGTTAGAAACACATGGATTGAGCACCAGCAAGCCACCATTAGAATGCTACGGCCTTATGAGAAGTCATGGCTTACCACTATCTTGATTTTGGACTTCTGGGCCCCAAACCTTGAGCCAATAGGTCCCTGCTGCTAAGCCAACCAGTGTGTGGTGTTTTGTTATAGCAGCCCTGACAAACAAAGGTACATATCTAGTTAGAAGCAGGGAATACCTGCATGATATTGCCTAGAATATCAAGATGCTCATCAAGATTCTTACATTAGCAAAAGAAGAGTTGATAAGTATTTTTATCTGGACTAAAATATTAAATTCTAAGTAGGATATGCAATCCCTGCCCTCAAAGGTCTTATCATCTACTTGGAAAGTAAAGATATCTGTAATTATAGGGAATAGATGTTTTTTAGCATTGATTATGTGTTAGACTCTTTTTAATGTGCTTTGCATGTATTAACTCATTTAATCTTCACAACAATCTTACAAGGTGGGTGGTATTTTTTGGCACCAATTTTCAGATGAGGAAACAGAGAGACAGAGAAATTAAGTAATTTTCCTAAATTTTCATAGCTAATAAGTGGAGGCTCTGGGATTCAAATCCAGGCAGCCTGGCTCCAGAGCCTGCTTTTAACCACTGCACTACCTCATGAAACAAGTTAGGCAAAATCATAAGGCATCAACTGAGCAAGCATGCTGCACCCCAAATCAGCTCTAAGACCCAGACACTGACCAGGATAGATCTTACAAGTGGGGTAGGACAGATAATGGTCCCCAAAGATGCCCATGCCTTAATTCCTGGTTCCACGAAATAAGTTACATTACATGGACAAAGGAATTTTGAAGATGTAATTTAGGATTTGGCTCCTAAAATAGGGAGAGTATCCTAGATTAGCTAGGTGGAGCCATTCTAATCACCAGAAGCCACTAAAAGAAAGAAATTACTCAGGCCAGTGGGAAAGAGGCAGGACAGATGCAGCAGCAGAGGAGGCCAGAGAGATTCAAAGTGTGAGATGAACACAACCCACTGCTGCTGGATTTGGAGATGAAGGATGCCAGGGAATGCAGGTGGCTTCTAGAAGCTGAGAAGGGCTCCAGGCTGGCAGCCAGCCAGGAAACAGGGGCTCCATCGTACAGTCTCATTGAGCTGAATTTTGGCAACAATGTGAATAAGCCTAGAAGTAGATTCTTTCCCAAGAGACCCCAGTAAGGAATGCAGCTCCCTGACACCTGGATTTTGGCCTTGTGAAACCTTAAGCAGAGCTCACCTAATTTCTGGTCAGACCCAGAAGAACCAAACTGGACTTCTGACCTACAGAACTGTGAAATAACAAGTTTGTGTTGTTTTAAGCCTCTGAGTGGGTGGTAATTTGTTACGGCAGCAATATAAAACTAATTCAATGAGCACCAGGGCTCATCTGGGAAGACTCAGTTTTAAAAAGAGACCCCCAATCTCCTTCCTTCTCTTATGCCTGCTTTTCCTCTCCTGGAATCTCGTAGCCTTCCTTCAATTAACACACATCCTAAGGTTCAAATCACTCCTAGCCTCAGCACAAAATCCCTCCCAGCAGATTATACTGACCCCCAGTTAAAATATGAAAGCCAGGCTTGAGATGTACTAAGCTGATTCACCCTGGAGTCCTGGGATCCTCACACTTCAGGATAGTAAGGATAGCATGAAACAAGTCCAACATGGAAAAGGGTCTAAAAATTATGAAATAGAAGGAACTCAGGGTGGGTACAATTTTCTTAGAGTGAAGGGAGCTCAGGGGAAACGACTGTCTGCAGGGCTTACATAGGGATGAAGAAATAGGCTTCTTTTTGGCCCCAGAAAAGAGAAATTTAGCAGATGGGTGCATTTTCTAGATAGCTTAATGCCAGGAAAAATGCTTACCATGAAGGTGTTTAGGGTTATCTTGGAAAATGCTTAAATTTATCGTGGTGTGTTGGTAAAGTATGCCAAATCATGAAAGGCAGAACTTGGAGAATTTTGGAATCTTTTATTCAACACTCTCATTTTGGGGGGCGGATGTGACTCAAATGGTTGGGTGTCCGTCTCCCATATGGAGGTACCTGGGTTCGATTCCCGGGACCTACCGGTG
>JAQZBX010088617.1:0-12727 GCA_029593785.1 Cabassous unicinctus
TGACTTTAATCACAGGGAATGGCAGTTCTAAGAGATGCCCTAGAGGATCTCCTGTATTTAAGACAAACACTTCTTTACCCCCATTATGTAGATGTAGTCCTATTTCCCCCTTGATAGTCAGGATCAATCATGCCAGCCTGTACAATAATTCCCTTCTTTACCTGTTGATTCAGAGATAAGAGGAGTCACTGTCAGTCTTAACTTCCAGTACAATGGAATCATTGTGTTCCCTGGTGGCAACACTCCTCCTTTTGGAACTAATACCTGTAGGGACAGGAAGCAAAAAATTTTCTAGTGGATCACTAGGGTTTAGTGATTGCTGTCACTCCCATTTCACTGGTTTATTCCTGGTTATGGTAAAAACAGCACCATAAAGTGGATGCATGAATCCTGGTTATGGGAAAAACAGCACCATAAAGTGGATGCTGATTTAGAGTATTCAAAGGCTCCTGGTGAACATAGCCCCAGTCCTGCAAGGTATTGCCACCCAGTTGGTGCCATAATTGAGTCTTTAAAAGGCCATTCCACTGTTCTATCAATCCAACTGCTTCAGGATGATGGAAAACATGGTAAGACCAGTGAATTCCATGGACATGTGCCCATTTCTGCACATCATTTACTGTGAAATGAGTTCCTTGACTGGAATCAATGCTGTTTGGAATGCCATGGTTGTAGATAACACATTCAGTGTGTCCACACATAATAGTTTTGGAAGAAGCATTGCATGCAGGAAATGCAAACCCATAACTGGAGTATGGGATTATTCTAGTTAAAACAAATTGCTGCACCTTCCATGGTGAAGTGATACAATGTAATCAACCTGTCACCAGGTAACAGGCTGATCACCTCAGGGAATTGTGCTATATTGGGGCCTGAGTGTAGGTCTCTGCTGCTGGCAGATTGGGCATTCAGCAGTGAGGAGAAATTTATGTTGCTGAGTCAATGCATAACCTCCAACCCTACCCCCATGGCCACATTGTTCATGAGCCTATTGGATAATGACAGCAGTGGCTGGGGAAAGAGACTGAGCATTAACAACAGAGCAGGCCATCTTGTCCGCTTGATTATTATAAATGCCTTGCAAACTACTGACTTGGGGCATTCCTTTGCATTTTCATCCAGAAAAACAGGATTAATCCTTTCAGTCAGGGCCTCAGATTCCTGAGGACAGGGTGGAGGTTGGGCAGTGTATGCTGGTCTTTGGCTGGTACTTGTCTCAGGCTGGGAGAAGGTCCAGACTCCCTGTGGGCAGGTGAAAGTCTCAGCAGTGCAGGCTTTAGTTTGGCTGGTACCTTCCTTGGAGATAGCAGGAGGTCCACACTCCCTGGGGCAGGCCAGACGATGGGTAGTGCAGGCTTTAATTTTTCTGGTACCCATCTCAGGGCTCGAAAAAGGTACAGACTCCCTGGGGCAGCCTGGAGGATGTGTGATACAAGATTGTCAAAGTGTGGTTTCCACAGGCAGGCCATCACAGGTTTACCTGGTAAAGTCTCAGAAGAATTTAGGGTTCCAATGTTGCCACCAATATTATCCTCACCCCATATCACTCGATCCCAATACTCAAGGTTTGACTCCTTTCCAATCAATGTCTTGGCTTTAACCACAGACACCCTGTGAGGTTGAGATTTAGTTTCCTTTGTCACTCTTCTACTCATACAATGAGAGTTTGAGTCTGGTTTTCAGATTTCTCAAACCTGTGGGTTCAGGAAACAAGATGATGGAAACGTTCACATCATTCACGTGGCATTCAAGTTGCAAATTTGAAACCTCTACCTCATCTCGTTCATTTGTAACTTTATCCAGGGTATCTAGGGGGAGCCAGACAACATCACTGTACCTTTTGACTCCAAAAAATTCAGTTAAGGTGTTGAAAACACTCTCACCCAGATTCTTGCCTCTTATAAGTGTGGAAGTAGGGGAATGTAGTGATAATATTTTGTGTATCTCCATTGCCAACACACACCATGACTGTTAGTGGCCTCTGCATTATTGTAAAGGCAGTCATTAATACCCTTGAGCCCAATTAGAGTAAAGTGCCAATTGCAAATCTCCCAGAACCACTTCTGAAATCCCATGTTTAAGATTCTGTTCCTCAAGAACCACTCCTGGTACCAAGGTGTATTAGTCAGGGTTCTCTATGGAAACAGAAACAAGAGATATCTATAAATATTAAGAGATTTTAACAAATTGTTTCATGTGTCCATGGGGATGCACAAGTCCAGATTCTGCAGGCAGGCTGAAAACCAGGAACTTCAATGAAAGTCCAATGAAGGTCCTTGATGAGTTTTTGGGAACAAAGACTAGCTGGGAAATTCTCTCTGAATACTGAAATCACTTCCCCTTTTAAGGCATTCAATTGATTGGATAAAATGTCACTCTTTGCTGACAGCAATCTCCCTGTTTGATCATAGATGTAATCAGCCATTTATGCATTAAACTCACTAATGACTAAAGTCCATAAATGTCCTTGTATTACAATTAGCCCAGTGCTTGCTTGGACAAACAACAGGTCACAATTATCTGTACAAGTTGACACATTAGTCTAACCATCACAGATGCCAAACACTTAGAGAAGAAAATTATAGCTATGGATTTGTCTGTGATTTATTGGATATGACAGTAAAAGCACAAACAACAGAAAATCAGATAAAATGGAATTCTTGAAAATTACAAAATTTTGCCTGACAAGGGACATTATCAAGAAAGTGAAAATGAAATCAAGTATTGAATATTAACAAATAACTCTAGTCACTGATTGATTATATTGAAGATTTCTTACTTTTTGTATAATTTAGAATGGCTCATTATAATGATGGCCTTGATGCATATCAACTTTTAAAATTAGCTAGAGAAAAATGTCTTAAACTTAAAATTCTTTGGTTCTAATGAGGCAGACTAGATTAGGGAATAAAGAGATGAATCTGGGACCTGGTATAAAAACAGAGCCATGAAACTCATGGCCGTGGAGACCCCACCAGATGGCTGCTGAAAGAACCCCATGAGAATCCCCATTCAGAACAGAATTTCATCTGGCATCAAGGAAAAGCCCTGGATATTCTCAAGGGGCCTTATCATTGAGCCATCCTGGGGGATTAATGGGTAGGGTAACTAATCAAAACAGCAAACAACTGTGATTCCTCTCCCCAACACTAGCAAAGGGGCAGAATAATTAATGGTTTAAAAAGCAATCACAGAGATGAAATCACCGGTTATGTCCTTTCTCTTCCTGCCTGGACCAGGATGTAAATAGAATTGGTGACTTGTAATCTGTAATTGGGCTTTTTAATCTGTAATGGGGATTTATAATCTGTAAATCAGCCCTTTCTTTTGCCTTTTTTTAACCCTTTTTTTTCCTTTTTCTCTTTCTCTGCCTGGATTAGCCTGCAAGTATACCTGGGACCCATAATCTGTTATTTCCTTTTTCTTCTCCCATTTTTTAAATAAAGTACTGGCCTAACTAAACTGGCATGTACATAAAATTCTTTTCTGTAATGTAGCTAAGAACCTAGAGAAAATCCAACAAAATATTTTGTTTAGCCAGCCAGAAGAAACAGGTTTGGTGAGTCTAAACTATGAATTACTGTCGGTTTAATGCTCTTTCTTCATTATCCTTTATAGACCGTTTCCCTTACAGGCCACCATAGGACATAAGTCCAGGCTGAGTGAGTGGGATGGGGCATGGGACCTCTCAACCTCACCCCAGCCTTGAGGCCAGGGGTGCAGGGATGGGCTACAAAGCAGGACCTTGCCTTGACAGGAGGCCCTGGGCCAAGCTCTGGGCATGGCAGAGCCACCATTTCCAGCCTGGAATGGGCATCTCCACTCTAAAGCCCCAGCCTAGTGAGCAGCCACATGCATTGCCCCCAGGCCTAGCTGCCACAGCCTTCTCCTGCCCACACACCTCCACAGCAGCAGCCATGGCTAAAGGTTGGGGGCTTGCATCTCCCCACACATCTGATCCTTGCCAGCCCACCTACCTCCTGACCATGCCTGTCTATCTGGTTTGGGATAGGGTGGGAAGGCAGTGGTGGGCAGGGATGAGGTGAGTGCCATGGGGCTGCCCATGTTCTCTTTCCCAGGGTGGTCACAGGCTAGGAGCTGTGTCCATAATTCACCTCAACTCCACATTTAATCTTCCCATTTCCTACTACTGAATTTCTCATTTCAGCTTTGTAAAATATTTGGAATGTCTTAGAAACTGTAAATGCATTTCCTAGGGAAGTTTTGCTCACCCCCTCAGGTTTCTTCAGGGCCCCAAGACCTGTTAGGTGGAACAACTGATCTCTAATCTCTTAATGGTCTTTGATTGCTGGTTTAATGGGAAACTCCCAGGCAGTAGAGGCATAAAGTAAGACTACTTCTTATGACCTCTCTAAGAATAGGTTGAAAAAGAATAGGCATTTTAGCCCCCTTTCTGGGAAGAATAATGTGTGCAGCTTGGTATCTTTGGTCCAGAATCTAATCCAGGCACTCTCAAGGGCTCTGTGATTCCCAGGATGGCGGGAACCAGAGCAGCCAAACATCCCCTGAGATTAGCTTGGGAACTTCAGTTTGGGTAACAGTGTAGTTGGTCTTGGACCCTAGAACTTCATGGGTGCTGAGAACCATGTCAATAACTCTGAACATTCACCAAGAATTAAGTGTTTGAATGCTTTGGTTCAGAGAGCAACCAAATGTCCCCAAGACTTAGGTGGATAAGGTACTTCAGTTTGGCTAACTGCTCCCATCTCCCATAAATTTTGCTTGGGTGCTTTGGCCTGAATCTGGGGTTCAGGCATCTCCCAAGACCTAGGTCAGCAATGGGGATACTCATTGGTAGGGCTCTGGATAAAATTCTGTGGACACTGAGACCAGAGCAGCAACTCCAAATGATTTGGAGTGGTAAAAGTTTTAGTCAGACTTGGACTCTGGGACACTGGGTCCATCAAATAAAAGGCACTCCTTCATTCTTCCTAGAATAATAGACATGGTCTCTCACCTACCAGCATTCTTCCCATAGGGGTGTCTTCTCAGGGATTGGGAAAACTTGCCTAATGCTGTTCTACATGGCCACAGTATAGCCAAAAGCAGCCTCTGAATGGGACCCTGAATTCCAGTTACAACTGTATAAGAGGACAGATAGATCTGAATGCCAGAAACTATATAGTCATTTCTTCTTAAAGGAGATGAGGAAATGCACCTCAAACTTCCATTAACTCCCATTTAAAAACAGCCTCCTCAAACTCAGTTGTTCCTGATAAGGGGAGTGAATGGGGATCACAATCTAGGCCATTTACTAAACTCACATGCCATCAATTAAGATAAAAAAAGCTCCAAGAAAATGCTAAGGGTAAAAAAATCTCTTCTGTTTTAATCTGTGCTTAAATTTGTGTTTAACTTTTAAATCTGTGTTTAACTTTGCCAGTGTGCTTGTGCCTAGGAAATCAAATTTATGGATATAACACTGAGTTCTCTGTTTCTGTGTCAAACTCTATTCATGTCTGCCTATTGGTTCAGTACATATCTTCATACTTCAGGATGGTAATATGAAAGTAACAAATGATAATTCTTAAAAGATCTCTATTAAAATTATAAACTCAAATATGTGGTTATACATGTGAATAAGTAACCCTGGTGAACAAATTAGGCTGAGCAAGGTGGAAGGTCATATAGAAATCTAAATGTAAAAACTACTGGAAAGGAAAAATGTTTTTCCTAAGCTCTTTAACTTGCCTAACTCCAGGTCCTTCTCTTTTCAAGAGCTGTGTGGAAAGGGTGAAGTGTAACACATTAAATCTCTATCTTCAAGACTGGGGAATTAAGAATCAGTCTGTCCTGTAATTCCCAATTTAAAACTTTTAACAGTCTTAAATAAGGGTGATTAATAATCCTATTACCAAATTTTAAGAAGTAAAAAGTCCTTGAAAGCTATAGAAAGATCTTTTAAAATTAACAATTATAATTATTTCAGAAACTAGTAGTCAGTATGCTGTTAAGATTATTCACAGTTTCAATTTTATTTAGCTTATGTGTTATCTCCCTAGGTTTATAAAATACAAATTAAACAAATTAACATTATATGTATTAATATTTAAGGTGATGAAATCTGTTAACTTCATGTCTAATGAAATTAAAAATGTAGATCTGTCCTCTTTTTAATGGATAAAGGAAACTTCATTGGTTGAAATTAATAGTCTATGTGGTTATAGTTAATTATAAAGAGTTTGTAAAATCATCTTCTAAACTGAAGCATTTAAATGGCTAATTCCAGGAAGCCATTATTAATTAGAAACCTAAATTGATAATAAAAGCAAAAAGTAACTTCATAACAGGGAAAACTTTTGGAGGGTGCTTCAATCTGCATATTCAAGTAGTGGTAAGAAAAGATAATCTTAATTCCATTGGGAATCTTAGATTTTCATAAATTAATGGAAAAAGTAGTATTTCCTGTAATGCTAAAGTAAAATATCTGTTAATTATTATCTTCATGGGAAAGGTACAAAAGTAAAAAGCAAAGTACTAAAAAGTTAAGTTCATTTGATATGCTATAGACTGCATTGGAAGTGCATAAAAGTATATAAAAATCAAAAGAGATAGACTTCAGTATTGTCAAATTCTCTTGTACATTGAAACCAGGCCTTCAATATACTGCATTTTGCCTCTCCATTTGAATTATCGGCTCTATGCCTGATGATTATATTTTTCCTATTGTAGATCATAGGCAGAGGGATATTGAACATGTTGAAAGTCCTGGTAAATTTCATTTTCTAAGTAGTTAATTAACTACTTAACACAGGGTTCCCTCCTAGCTCTTATTCCATAACCCATCCCATTCATAATTTGGGGAGGACTGGCAAATCCACATGCCATCCTGTCAGGACTAAGAATTTCCCACCAGAAGATAGACAGCAAATGAGGTTCCTAGGACCCACTTCAGCTTAGCCCCTTCAGGATGGTCAATGGGTAACATTTCCTCACTGAGGACATGTAAACTAGATTCTGATCAAAACCTGGCGAGAAAACAAGCTGCACTCACAATTAGAGCCAAAATGGAGGGAGCCTTAATCTGTAGTTCTGATCACTCCCACAGCTATTAAAATTAAAGAAATTGCCAGCAGGGTGCACTAGAGTGAAGCCAGCTGCCCAAGGAAGTGCCAGCTCACCAGAATGGTGGGAATACGAGTGCCAGTCATTGGATGACCTGAAATACATCTTCAAGAAACAAAGCTAAGTATTGTCTGTGTTAAAGCCAGCTGTTCCCTCTAACTCTAGCCCAAACACCTGCTTCTAGGGGGAAGGCAAGTGAGACACCCCTTAGGAAACATGTCTGTTTACATTTCCTGTAGTTTCTCCCCATACAATAACTAAAAGGGCAAGGTGTCTTCTCATTCCTCTCTTCCACCATGGGAAACTTGGATTGGCAATTTATACCAAACCCCATCATCTACTGCAATCACTCCTTAGAGCTAGCTAACAGCATAAAATAAACTAGCCATGCTTTAGAAGCTCTAAGACAGCAAATGGACTTTCTTGTTGCTGTGGTGCTGAAACACCACAGGGCACTTAACATGCTATTGGCATCACAAGGAGGAATATGTCTATTCCTTAAGGAGGAATGCTATCTCAATGTAAACCACACCAAACTAGTCCTAAACAGCACTCAAAACCTGCAAAATAAAGCCAACACTAACTTTGGAAAGATTTAGCCTTTAGAAACACCTGGTCTTTTCTACTCCTGTGGTCCAGTATTATTTTAGTTGGAATATATATCCTCTAAATTCTAATTAAGTTTATTTCTTCCAGAATCAATGCCTTGTTAACCATAAGGGGATTTCATCCAGCTTCATCTATGGTACCAGATTTGTCTTCCCCCAACTGTGGTAGAATAGTAAGTGGGTTTTATACCTTGTCAGGTAGGGCCTACTGTCCCTAACCAGCAGGAAGTAATTACAGAAAACTGACTGTCATCCTTTGCCACCCCTTTAAGAATAAAGTTGTACACCCTCTGAGGGAGGAGTTGAGGCAGGCTAGATTAGGGAATAAAGAGATGAATTTGGGACCTGGCAGAAAAACAGAGCCATGAAACACATGGCCATGGAGACCCCACAAGATGGCTGCTGGAAGAACTCCATGAGAGCCCCCATTCAGAACAGGATTTCATCTGGGATCAAGGAAAAGCCCTGCATATTCTCAAGGGGCCTTATCATTGTACCCTCCTGGGGGACTGATGGGTGTGGTAATCAATCAAAACAGCAAACAACTGGGATTCTGCCCCCAACATTAGCAAAGGGGCAGAATAATTAATGGTTTAAAAAGGAAGCACAGAGACTAAATTGCCCGCTATGCCCTTTTTCTCCCTGCCTAGACCAGCATGGCAACATGAATACAAAGTTTCATTTTTATAACTGTGTAACCTTTAACTCATAACTGGACACTCTGTGGTATTCTCCCTTATCTTATCACCAATGACTTATAAAGATTTAGTTAATTCTTAACAACCCCTTCAAAGCCCCTTTGTTTAGTTTAGTCTGGGGGATTTACAAATGTTCAAATTAAGTTTTGCTAGTTAAACTCGTTATCTTATTTGGTTTGAACTATTTACAACTTTATGTATTACCCCATCCAAAGTTTGTCAGTTAATGGATGTTAATTAAGAAATTTACAAAGCAGTTTGTAACCTCTAGCCCAGTGCTTACCTCAATAAGCCTTGGAGGCCTGTGATTACACACTTCCAATTAAACAAACTAATCAATAGCCCTTAATATCTCAACACCACTAACCCAACCCTCCTTTGTTTGATTTTCATAAAAACTCAGTTTCTTCAAATTGAGGAAAATTGATATGAGAATTTTCTCCTAGACTCCCTGCTTGCAAAATGCAATAAAGACTCTTTATCTCTTTGATATGCTGGTATCTCAAGATTGGTCTTTGAATGCATCAGGTTGATTAGCAGGTGTTTTGTCCAGCAAAAAGAATCTACAGAATGGGAGAAAATCATTCTAAAACATATATCTGATATTGGTTTAAAAACCAGAGTATATAAAGAAGTAAAACAACACAATAAAAGGACAAATAATCCAATTAAAAAATGGGCAAAGGCCTTGAATAGAAATTTCTCCAAAGAAGATGTATAATAATCACATTACATATAAAAATTACCTCAAAATCACTAGTCATAACTGAAATGCAAATAAAAGCCACATGAGATACAACTTCATACACACTGGGATGGCTATTATTTTAAAAACAGAAAATAACAAGGTTGACAAGGATTTAGAAAAACTGTAACTTGTTAGGAATTGAATGATGTCTTCCACAAATGATATGCTAAAGTCATAATCCCAATTCCTGTGGGTGGGAACCTATTTGCAATTATGTCCTTTGAAGATATTATTAGTTAAGATGTGGTAAAACTTCACAGCGGAAGTCATTGATCCAATATGGCTTAAGTTCTTCATAGACAGGAAGTGGGAAAGCAGAAAAGGCCTGAAATAAGAAAAACTAGAGAGAAAGAGACCTTGTGATGGAGGATTGTCATCACCAGAAATCTACAGCCTTGCTGACACCTTGATTTTGGACTCCTAGATTCCAAAACTATGAGTCAATATATTCCTATTATTTAAGGCAACCTATTCTATGGTATTTATCATAGTAACCTTGGTGAACTAAGACTAACTCCAACCCTCCCCATAGTAAGATTCCTTGGGTCTTCTTTCCACTAGGGAATAGTGCACTGAGTAGTGCATCTCCAACTTTAAAGTTCATAGAAAATACTTGGGGATATTGTTAAAATATATGTGTGTGTGTGTGAGGGGGTTGTTATACAGGAACTCCCTATACTTACAGTGTAATTTTTCTGTAAATCTAAAACTTCTTTAACAATAAAGTTTATTATAAATTAAAAAAACAATGAAAATATAAATGCTGATTTAGTAAATCTGGATGGGGAATGAGATTTTACATTTGTATTATGCTTATGGATGATGCTCATGCTACTGAACTAAGGTCCACCTTTTAAGCTTCAAATAACTAAGAAAGCTGGTTGCTTTTTCTGGTTTATGGGGAGTGGATGCTTCTCAAATTCTGCCTTTCTTAAGATAGCTATGCAATGGTTCTGAGTCTTTTTATGTTATATTTTTGAAGAGTTACAAATATGTGGCTCCCTTTAGGGAATGAGTTGTAGGTTATGGCAATGAATGAAGTGGACTTCACATAACAATAGGCGCAAAGGATACAGTGGGCAACCCAGGGAGCTCATGTCTTGTCTGCATTGGGCAGTTGCTGCTGCAAGCTTAGTGTGGTTCAGATTTTTAAACTTTTAAAGAGAAGCCTGATATTGATATTTTACATTAAGTCTCTTGACATTGAAATGTTTACTTGTTGGTAACTCAATTTATTTTTAAAATGCTGGAAAGCCAAGATTCTTCTGCTTTCCTAGATATGTTTGATATCTTGAATTCTATCTTATTTTGAGATATACGTATGTAAACAGTCACCATCGAGGTGTATTTAAAAATTACAATTCATTCAAGTGTAAAATTAAGATATGTAAATATTACTATATGCGAGTTATGCCATAATTTAAAATTGAGAACATAAAAACCTTGCATTGGAATGAGCACACCAACCAAAAGATTGTTGTCTCTAGAAGTGGAGACAGAAGGAATGAGGTTGACATTACCTGTATTTCCAACATTATTACTTTGAAGAAAGAGAGGGCAGGATCAAATGTGGAAAAATAAGTATTTCAATTCAATGGTGCCTATGTTTCTGCTTTATTATTTTATGTATGTTTGAAATATTTTATACTGAGATATTTTAAAATTACAAAACAAAAGACTATGAAGACCTTCATTGCATGGGCCAAAGAAAAACCCTCAGAAGTTATTAAAGCATTTTATTGGTCTTCCTAAATGCCTGCATTGCTTCCGGGTTAGGAATATTTGCTGCTTTAACCCAGCTCTCCTACATGCTTCACTAAATCATGCTCCTTCCTTGCCACAGCTGTATTGTGATGCTATGCATAGTGAGTTGTGCCTAACTAAACCCTGTGTCATACAACCAACTCAGTCCTGTTTCCAGTATGCCCCCTGTCAGTTAATGGAGCATTATCCTTATATCCTCAACTGTAAAGTTGAAATATTAACCATAATTTGAAAGCACCTGTATTGAGTCCAAAATTCAGAGCCATTAAAGAAAGTGATTCTCAGACTCTGAAAGAAATACAGTGTAATGGTTAACCTCACTACATTAGAATACTAGCTCCTATCTCTTAGTAGTTGTAACCCTTGGGTAAATTAGTTTCCATGAAATAATTCAGCATTTATATCATGAAAATGAAAATAGTAGCTACTTATTTGGGTTCATGAGGATATTAAAATTACAGAGCATCTCGTACATAACTATCCAATAGTCATTACCTATTATTAAGTTATTAACATTGGGTGGAATATTTCTTTAAATATTTCTTAAATCATGCATTAAGTCTGAAGTCACCCGTTATTCAATTGCTAGTTGGCCAGCAAGCCTCAGAAGGAAAATATTTTCAACCCTGATCCAAGTAGCAAATGTTATCAAACATTTTCATGGGTATTTCAGCAGGCACTGAGGCAGTCAAAAAATTTGTTTCCTGCCTTCAAGAAGCCCACCTCTTTCTGTCTTTTGTGAAAGACCATAAACTGATAGAGCAAATCTCAGGGGAAAGGTGATTCACAGACAATTCCAGCTGGTTCATTTACTCCCTGACTTAAACTTCAGAACCACAGGAGGGAAAGGGACTATGCCCCTACCTTTGACAGTGGTGTTACCAGAGCAGTATGATTTTTTGACATGCAAGAGATGCTGTTTGGGAATTCTTGCCAATTAATCCTCCAAGGAGCATCAACATGCTGGCTGCTGAGAAACACAAAAAGTTCTTCAGTAATGATTAATTAAGATGTAATGGATGAAGACAGATCCAAGAAAATCCATTTCAAAAGGACATATAATTTAACTACTTCTTAGTTGGACATTCTTTGTCTTTTAAGCCAGAAGAATTAAGCTTCTGCACCTGAAATTCTAATTCTCCCATGCTATGTTCTACAGAGAGGGCATTTTCTCTGATAAATCACTGAGGCACATTGGTGCCTGAATTGGGAGAGGAGCTAATCACCCTGAGAGTGCATTTCATATATGGGACTCTCCTTATATTTCAGGAGATGTACTCTTTCAGCATTTCTGCAGTGTTCAGTCAGAATCTCCACTTATCTCCTGAGCCTCCATCCCTTATATTGGTCTAAAACTCCTGTGGTACATACCACAGTCTGCCTACAGATTACAGATTAAAATCAGATTAAAATACAGATTACAAATTAAAATACAGATTAAAATCAAAATGGGAAGAAGCACATGAGACATAGTCTGGGGAAGTACCAAATATATAATGTCCTTTGTCCTGTCCATCTAGAATTGTTGACATGTTATTTTCCTGGGATCAATATATGAGTATATGCATGGAGTATTGCCAACCAGGGAAGTTTACCAAAAGCTTTACTGCCTGGAATCATCATTGAATGTCAATCACATACTGCCTGCATAGCTGACCTGTACTTTCCATTCCCTCCCAGAGATCAGGAGACCTTTAGTCTCCAGTTCCTTCAGAGGCAGAACTGATAATGAATAGGCTGAAACTCCCATTATAAATCACATTATTAAATTGTCCTTTAGCCAGAGACCCCCGGCAAAGATACTCCCATAAGGCAAGCCATCC
>JAQZBX010088618.1:0-12726 GCA_029593785.1 Cabassous unicinctus
ATGTCTATGGAGCCATCTCTATTCCTCTGTGTTCTTCTCCTGCATGTTTACTTCATGGGGCTCCAGCTCAAAACTCTACTAAATCTTCTGCCTTGTCATTTTATCTGCGATTCCCCAGCTGCCAAGGGTGAGAGGACACAACATACTACTGGTGCAGACCAATCAAAGCCCTAATCATAATTTAATCAAATAAAAGTGAAACCTCTGAATCCAATACAATCTAATACACCCAGAGGAACAGACAAGTTTACAAACATAATCTAATATCTATTTTTGGAATTCATAAATAATACCAAACTGCTACACTCCACCCTCTGAATTTCAAAAAGACATTACAATATTCAATAAACCTAAGTCAGTAACATTGTTGACTACAAAATCATATCACAGTCAGTTTAAAGAAATACAGTTTGTCTTGAGGCAAAGTCTCATCTGGTTATAGAACTCTGAAACTTACAGAAAAATTTATCTGCTTCCAATACACAAATTGACTGACAAAGGGTAAACATTTCTATTATCATAATGAGAAATTGGGAGGGAAACATGAGTCGTAGGTCTAGAACAGTTCTGAAAACCTGCAGGGCATACTTCATTAGATGTCAAAGTCTAAGAGTCATTCTCAAGATGATAGTTTCTTCTCCCTGGAGCCTCATGGGGACCCACCCTTTCACAGGCTTGCCCAATGGCCAATTTCTTGATTCCACCCTCATCAAGCATCTAGGTGGTGATGGAGTTCCAGACCTCACCCTCAAAGAGCTTTGGGGTGATGGCTTGGCTTCTCCTTGCAGCTTATAGCAAAATACTGGACAAGAGAGATAAGTTGAGAATGGAATTGTTGGGCACAAAGAATACAGAAATGGATTCCAGAAATTCCAAGCCTCTGGAAATCAATCCCCCAGATGATAGTGCCCCATTTGAGGAATTAGCCAAACTTGGAACTTGTAAGTTAGGACTGAAAATGCAGTTATCCAGGAAGGACTTGTGGAAAGTCTTACAGTCTGATGGCTTGGACCCTTGCTACCTGCATATTAAACCAACAAGCTTTTTGAGAGAGCTGTATGAAGAAAACCACTGTCAGCCTGGACTAAAATAGACATTGAGGGGAGAGATGAAAGGGAAAATGGCTTTAAGAGGAAAACCGTGGAAGCTGGGGTCTGGAATTAAGACATCTGCTTGGGCCAAGAGAAGGACCCCATCCATGTGTAAAGAGAGATTGAGTCTACCCCGGCATTTGAAGATGGTGGCTGTTTGAACCTGCTATTCAGGGAGAGTTTTGCCACCCCAGGCTACAGAGAAGGTGGAGTACATTCCCCAAGGGTTGGGAAGAGTGAGGTCAACACCCCAGTGCCTTGAGGGGGGTGGACTTGTCCCCTATAGGTCGGGGAAAATGTGACCATAATCCCAACATTCTTAGAGGGTGAAGCCTGGAGCTTGGTCACCACCCAGATGTTGATGAGGGTGGAACCAAGAAATTGGCCATTGGCAAGCCTTTGGAAAGGGTGAGCCCCCATGAGGCCCCAGGGAGAAGAAATGATCATCTTGAGAATGACTCTTGGAATTTGAATTCTGATGAAGTATGCCCCCCAGGTTTTGGAACTTTAGGGAACCAGTGATTTATATTTCCCTCCCAATTTATCCTTATGGTAAAGCAAATCTTTATCCTTTGTCACTTTGTATATTGGAAGGAGATAAATTGTTTTGTAAGTTTCAGAGGTCTACAGCTAGATGGGACTTTGCCCTAAGACAAAATGCATTTCTTTAAACTGATTGTGATATGATTTTGTAATTGGCATTGTTACTGATTTAAAGTTTTGGAGAATATTGTAGTATCTTTTTTGAATTCAGAAGGTGGAGTGTGGCAGTTTGATATTATTTATGAATTCCATAAAGACATATTTATTATGTTTATAAACTGGTCTATTCTTCTGGGCATGATAACCTTTGATTGGGCATGATACCCTTTGATTGATTAATTCAACTGAGAAGACTTTGATTAAATTATGTTAAGATTAGGGCTTTGATTCGACCACAGCATTACGGTTACTCTAAGTTGAGCCCGCCCCTTTGGTGGGCTATATAAACATGGACCCAACAAGTCAAAATGAAATTTTAATATCAATTCACTTTTTAAAACCTAAAATACATAAGTAATCATAAGCTAAATAAATAACTGCTATAGTACATGACTATTTTTACCACCATCTGCTACAAAAGTTTCTTAAAATTATGTATTCTTAAAGCAATAACTTGATACGGGAAAGCCACCAATATTCTTTAGGCATAACTCCTGTTTATATATTTGAGACTTACCTTACTTAAAATAACAATAAGCATTTAACATCAGCAAATACTATGTCCCATGACACTGATTCTAAGATTGATTGAAATTATATTTGGTAGCAGTTTGAATTAGAAGAGAAAATGATATTTTCAGTCTACTAGGAAAAAGGTTATTTTTCCTCAAGTTCATTAAATAACACTCTTTAATCAAGGCATCAATAGAGTATAATATCTAACCTCCACTCAGAGAATATAATGCCTATGAAATTTCTCCAATGTTAATTAAAAGCCAGTCAGTGACTAAATTAACCAATCTCACTTTTGCTTACTGAAGTATAGAAATTTTCATTTATAAAATTTCAGATACAAATTATTGTGGATATACATGTTCAAAATATTATTTCATTCTCCACAATTCTAAAAAAAAGTAAATAAAATTCAAGACCCAGAAAAAATTTTCATAAATGAACCCATTAATAAAGATATTAATGTAATAAGTGGTTTTTGTAAAGGATAACCATATTAGTGTTATCATAGATGAACAGCAATTGTTTGTTTTCCATATATATACAGACTCTTCACTCTTCAATTATTTAATTTGCTTAATTCTAGATGTTATTTTATCAATTTTTATTCATATTAACAAATAGAAAATATTACTTTTCAAACTTTCCATTTTACCATTACTAATAACTCTTATGTGTCCTTGAAAAAAATTGGAAAAAAACAATTATTTTACTTATGAGTAGAATAAATTTTATGAGAGCCAATAATTTATATATGCAAACAATTATACTTATAAATATAAATTTTCCCTTTCCAATTTTTTATTGTCAGAGTGGAAATTAAGTTGGTAAAAGACACACATATTTGGTTAATATAAATATTCCATTTATGAAGTGATTTCATTATGTAAGTTAATATCTTGGTAGCATTTTTAATAAATGTGTGCTCTTGATATATTATAAAACAGAACAAATTTAGGAACGCATTTGTAATTAACGAAATGTTTATCTAATGTGAAATTAGAGGAAGAAAGCCATCTCTTAATGCTACTCTGTTCTATTATGTAGCATGCTGTTTGCCTTCAGTTACAGAAAAAAGAAAGTAACTCTTACATTAAAAATTCATTATCTGCCCTTCCCCATCAAGTTGGCAAATTGAGATGCTTCAGGGCTCCCTCCCTTCACAGAAGATTTGAACAACCAGAAAAACACTGGCAGAAACATCTTTCGTAAAGCTCCAGAAAACATATAAAATATTGCACTAGGAGGGCAAGCACAAAATTTTTAAAAAGCCACTTAACTCTACAATTTCATGGTGCACTGGTTGGCCCCTTCCCATCTGCTCATCAGCTAGGCAAGGAATTGGCTGAGATACTAATGCAGATCCCTTGTCCTGGTTCCAGAGAAAACAGCAACCCATGAGCACATAATGGGAGCATATATGTGTAGCCCAATCTGCCTGGTGGTGGCCTAAGGGAATCCCTGTCCCAGAACTTACTCTGCCTGAAGAAGGTGATTTAATGAGCTCTTCTACAGAACACTGTGGGAGAACATTCAAGTAGTCCTTCCTGGGACATGAGATTGCTAGCTATAGGACATATAGTGCAGTGAACAGAACCATGGGGAAACTAATTCCTAGGGAAAAGAGAACATGTTTACACATGTAAACTGAGGAATTTCTAGAGTCACATGCACATGCCCAAAACAGGAATCATGTACAGAAAGGATCAAGGAGGTCTCTATGCTTTGGCTTGAAGCTATTCTCCAAACTCATTGTATATATAAGCCCTGAATAAGAGCACTTGCATAGGTCAATCTTCAAAGACTTGGAATGGTGATTTCTTTTTTCTTTATCTTTTTCTGTTGTTGTTGTTAGGTCCTGACATTCAAGGAAAGGTCTGCAATCACACTATATGGATACAAGCTTAAGGAACAGAAGCCTCAGAATCTAATTTCCAGTGATAACTCACAAAATATCAAAATGTACAGGTTTCAACAAAAGATAACAAAACATACAAAGGAACACAAACTGATGAAACAGGCAAAAGAGAAGATTACAGTATTAGAAATCATCAATGTGGGTTTTCAGAACTGGGGAATTCCAAATGAAGACTTTAAAAATAGTATTAAATATGCTCAAATAGCTAAAGAAGAACATGAACAAAGAATTAAGAAAAACAGGAAAATGAGAGCTGAACACAAACAGAATATCAATAGAGAGATGGAAATTATGAAAAGGAACCAAACAGATATGAAGACCACAATAACAGAAATTAAAAATTTCTGAACCCCTTAGAGGAGTTCAACAGCAGATTGGAGCTGAAAGAAGAAAGATTCAGTGAACTTGAAGATAAGACCATTAAAATCATCCAGTCTGAGGGGAAGAAAGAGGGAAGAAAAATGAAAATGAAAAGATCTAGAAGAACCTGTGGGATATCATCAATCATACCAAAGTGCACATTGTAGGAGTCCCAGAAAGAGAATAAAGAGAGAAAAAGGCAAAGAGAATATTCAAGGAAATATTGACCTAAAACTTTCCAAATTTAATGAAAAAAAAAATGAATATACACACCCAAGATGCTCAATGTACTTCAAACAGGATAAACCAAAATAGAACTACATTACACCATGCCAAAATCAAAGTGCTGAATGCTAAGGATAAAGAGAAAATTCTGAAAGGTGCAAGACAGAAGCAACATGTAAATTATAAGGAAGCCTCAAAGAGATTAAGTTCCAATTTCTCTTAGGAAACCATGGAGACAAAAAGGCAGTGGGAAGTCATAATTAAAGTGCTGAAAGCAAAATTTGCCAACTAAGAATCCTATATCTGACAAAACCGTCCTTCAAAAATGAATATGGATTAAGATACTGCCAGATAAACAAAAGCTAAGGGACACCATCACCACTAGACAGTCCTATAAGGAATGCTAAAGTGAATTCTGCATGTTGAAAAGAAGGGGCACTAGACCATTGACTGAAGCTACATGAACAAATAAAGATTTCCAATAAATATAATGACATGGGTAAACATACCAGTACCATTATATTTTTTATTTGAACTCCACATTTTACTTCCTACAGGATCTAAAAGGCAAATGCAAAAAGTATAATGATAAATCAATGGTTTTGGATTCATATTGTAAAAATATTTAATTTGTGGCAAGAATTATATAAAGTCGGGGGATGGAGAGGTGTATTATTAAGCCAAAGTGGTGCTGATGCAAAGTACAGAAATCTGTTGGTTTTTTAAAGGGTATTTATTTGGGGTAAAAGCTTACAGTTACAAGGCCCTAAAGAGTCCAACTCAAGGTTACTTCCTTACCAAACTCTGTTGCCACATGTTGAAGCAAGATGGCAGGTGATGTCTGTGAGGGTTCAGCCTTCCTCTAACTTTTTAAGGCTCCATGGGTTCAGCTTCCTCTGATCTCAGCTGTAGGCTGGCATAGGGCTTGTCTCTCTTCCCAGGGCTCATTTCTTTCCTGGCTCAGCTGCTCTGGTCTCTTCACAAAATCAGCTGTACACTATCAGGCAAATGGCTCATTTCCTTCCCAGGGCCTCGGAATCCTTTTGCGTCTATGGAGCTCTCTCTCTTTTCTCACGAATCTGCTTCTGATTTCCGTTTATATAGTACATGCAGCCCTTAAATTATAATACCACTAAAGAGTCATTCAAATGTATTTAAAATAAGCCTTAGGTTTCTTCTGACTATCCATTAGAATTACCTCTTACCTTTCAAACCAAATGAAAAGTCACAACAATTTATTTGATCTATTATGCTATTGGATTGTGTAATTATTCACTTTCTTGACTGGTTTTATGAAGATGATTGTAAACTGATAAATGTGAAGGGAATAGAATATTAAATTCTACAGTATTTGCTTTCTATGGGAAGTATTTTTCCTGAGGATTTAAATGTTGTACTAAAGAAAAATTTCTTGGAAAACATCCGAACTCACATACCTTGTGTATTATTCAGCCAAAAGGGTGCTGATGCAAAATACCAGAAATCTGTTGCCTCTTATAAAGGGTATTTATTTTGGGGTAGAAGCTTACAGTTATCAGGCCATAAAGCATAAGCTACTTCCTTCACCAAAGTTTGTTGCCACGTGTTGGCGCAAGATGGCTGCCGACATCTGCCAAGAGTTCAGGCTTCCTGGGTTCCTCTCTTCCCAGGGCTTGTTTCTCTCCAGGCTCAGGCTTTCTTCTTTTCACAAAGCCAGCTGTAGACTATCAGGCGCATGGCTCATCCCTTTTCCCAGGGTCTTCTCTCCTTCATCGAGACCAAGCTCCTCCGTCAGCTTACTTCCCTGGGCTCCAGCATTAAAATTCCGCATCAGAATTCCAACTCTGTCCTTTGCCATGTCTTTTATCTGTGAGTCCCCTCCCACCAAAGGGCAGGGACTCAACACCCTACTGATGTGGCACAATCAAAGCCCTAATTATAATTAAATCACTTGCAGAGGAATAGACCAGTTTACAAACATACTTCAAAATCTATTTTTGGAATTCATAAATAATGACAAACTGAAACAACTTGTAAAAGCATAAAACTGCAGAAATTATTTTGTAGATTAACTTTAAACAACATAAGAGTTATTCCCCAAAACTGAACTTATTTCTCTTATCATCATTTTTAATACAAGGTCACCAAAACTATTACCAATCCTTACCTAATTTTGAACGAAAGGTCATGATTCAATTATCTAAGAGTATCTCCATTGCACAACTTGTTGCTATATCATTAATACAAAGCAGTGTATATAAAAATAATATGCCAAACAAACTACTCACATTCAGACATTTATTATCTTAGTTCTTAACACTGATCAGAATTCTTGAAGCCAACTAGATCTGTGTAAGCAAATCCCATGTTTTCATTAGAGTTCTATACCAAATGATTTTAATCTTGTATAAATACATGTTTTCTCTTAGGTTGTAAGTCATTCTTTTTGGCAGATGTAAAATTAAGCATCAGCAAAATGGCAGCAGAGTAAGGAGCTTCAAAAGTCAGCTTGTTCTACAGAGCATTTAGTAATCACCCAGAGCTATCTAAGCACATGTTTGGGGGCCCTAGGAGACCAGAAGAGCATCCTGCAACATCCCTGAAAGAATGGAAGGAGGAAACTGCCCATATACAGAGAATATTTTTGAGTAGAGCACTCCATACCATGGAGGCCAGTGCCCATACTCCACAGGCAGCACAAGTCATCTCAGGAGCTATTCCATGGCTGAGTTGGAAGCTCCATTTCCCAAAAATGGGGGAGGAAGAGATGGTTGGGCACCAACTTCAGCTAATGATTGGTAAAACTCACTGACTAAAGTATAATCCTAAGAACAGCTAAAGTTTGAACCTGTCTAAGTTGGAAAGAGGCTGGTAGCTGAGGTTTTAACTCTGTCCACAGCATGAGGGGAAGCAGGGCAGACTGAAAATCACAGTGAAGGTAGGGACCAGCTTCTTTCCACCCAGATCGGATTGCAGCTCTAGCCTAAGCCACAGCCCAACCTCTGGCAGGGAAGGGGCTGGAGGAACCAGCACCAGCCTCTCTGGGAAACTGCAGGCCATATCATGGAGGCCAGTGCTCATCCTACCCTGGTGGTGCAAGCCACCTTAGGAGATATTCTGTGGCTTGAGTTAGGAGCTCCATTTCCCAAAAACAAGGGAGGAAGAGATGACCACCAACTTCAGCTACTGATTAGTAAATTTGGCTGGCTAAAGTATAACATAAGAACAGTTAAAGTTTGAAACTGTCCAAATAAGAAAGAGGCCAGTAGCCACCATTTTAACTCTACGCTTGGCATGAGGGGAAGCTGGGCTGATTGAAAATCACAGTGATGGTAGGGACTTGTTTCATTTCACCCAGATTATATTGTAGCCCGAGCCTAGACTCGAGCCCCACCTGTGGCAAGGAGCAATCTTTGCACAATGGCAGGCACTTCTGGCCTACAGAGACTGAATTGTTGGGCATCGTTGTTTCTGTTCCCACCCCCTTAAAGAGGCAAAGGGACAGTATTCCCTCAGCCTCTCAGAGGAACTGCAGGTGCATTTAGCCTACACAAATTAGATTGTTGAGCAGTCCAGAGGGTCCATCCCCAGCCTGTGCAGGGAAGGGGGGACCCATGTTATGTAAGTCTACCTGGGTAACTGTGGTCATTTTAGATCTGCATGGCTTAGATTGCTACCCTCACCAGCAGGGGAGGAAGGGGTGTGAAGCTTCATCAGTCTCTCCAAGCAATTAAAGACGGTCATGGCCTGACAACGTTGATGATTACACAAGGCTATGGCTCTGTCCCTACCCTGGCAAAGGAGAAAGGTGGCAGAAGGTTCATTGGTCCCTGGGGCAATGTGCACAGCTTCAGCCTCCACAGCTTACAGCACCAACTACTACCTGGCTCCTACTACACAACTAGCAAGGGAAAGGGGGCAAGAAATCCCTAAAGATAGAAACTGCAACAAGAATAATGACATCTAGGAAGCCAGATGCCAAGATACAAAGAAAAAACTACAATCCATACTAAGAAACAGGATTTATGGCCAAGTTAAAGGAACGAAGAGTTGAGACAACTAATTATAGTTGGTCAACCAAATCTCCTTAATAAATTCAATCATTCAGCTAAAGAGATTAAGGACATTAAGAAGACACTGGGTGAGCACAAAGAAAAATTTGAATGCATACCCAGAAAAATAACATATCTTATGGGAATGAAAGGTGCAATAAATGAAATTAAACATACACTTGAAGCACATAACAGCAGATTTGAGAAGGCAGAAAGAAGGACCGGTGAGCTTGAAGACATGGCCTCTGAAAACAAATATACAAAAAAACAGATGAAGAAAATAATGGGAAAAATTGAACAGAGTCTCAGGGAACTAAATGACAGCAAGAGATGTGCAAACATAGATGCCATAGAAGAAGAGAAGGGGAAAAGGGCAGAAGCAATATTTGAAGAAATAATGGTAGAAAATTTCCTATCCCTTTTGAAGGACATAGATATCCACATACAAGAAGCACAATGAACTCCCACCCAGATAAATCACAATATACTAACTCTGAGACACATATTAATCAGAATGTCAAATGTCAAAGAAAAAGAATTCTGAGAGCAGCAAGAGAAAAGCAATGCATAACATATAAGGCATACCCAATAAGATTGTGTGGATTTCTCATCAGAAACCATGGAGGCAAGAAGGCAGTGGTATGATATATTTAAGATGCTTCAAGAGAAAAGATGCCAGCAAAAAATTTTATATCCAGAAAGATTGTCTTTAAAAAATAATGGCAAGTTTAGAATATTTACAGATAAACAAAAAGTGAGAGAGTTAAAACAAAGGGACTGGCTTTGTAAGAAATAATAAAGGGTGTGCTACAGCCTGAAAAGTAAAGACATGAGAGAGAGGCTTGGAAGAGAGTCTAGAAATGAAGATTATATCAGTAAAAGTAAAAGTTTCAAAAGAGTGGTGAAAATAAAATATTAAAGATAAAACCCAAAGCTCAAAATGTATGAAACAATAACTGCCTTTAAAATAATAACATTGAATGATAATCGATTAAACTCCCCAATCAAAAGACACAGACTGCCAGAATGGTTAATAAAATATGAGCCATCTATATACTGTCTGCAAGAGATTTACCTTAGACCCAAGGATACCAATAGAGTGAAAGTGAAAGGCTGGAAACAGTTCACATGAGCAATAAGCAAAAAAGCCAGAGTAGCTATATTTATATCAGTAGAAATAGACTTTAAAAGCAAAACTGTTATTGGAGACAAGAAAGGACATTATATATTTATAAAAGGAGCAATTCACCAGGAAGAAATACAACTCATAAATATATATGCACTTAACCAGGATGCCCCAAGATTCATGAGACAATCACTGGCAAAACTGAAGGGAGAAACAGATATCTCTACAATAATAGTTGGAGACTTCAATACACCACTCTCAGCATTGAACAGAACATCTGGGCAGTGGATCAATAAAGAAAAGAGAGCTTGAAGATGAAAAATGGACCAAACCTAATAGACATATACAAAACACTGGACACAAATAAAGCAGGGTATATATACTTTTCAAGTGCTCATGGATCTTGCTCTATTATAGACCATATGTTGTGTCACAAAGCAGATCTCAATAAATTCAACAAGATCAAAATTACACAAAGCACTTTCTCTGATAATAATGGAATAAAGTTAGAAATCAACAAGAGGCAGAAAAAATATTAATTCACAAATATATGGAGATTAAACAACACACTCTTAAATAATCAGTGGGTCAAAGAAGAAATTGCAAGAGAATTCAGCAAACATCCTGAGACGAATGACAATGAGAACACAACATATCAGAATGTATGCGATGCAATGAAGGCAGTGTTGAGAGGGAAATTTTTAACCCTCAATGCTTAAATTAAGAAAGAAGAATGATCAAGGAATGAAGCTTGGTGGTTACTGTGAGTCCTGAGGGGAGGGGAAAGGAGGAATAGAATAGATGGAACATGGGGCATTTTGGGGGGCAATGGAATTGTTCTACATGATATTTCAATGATGGATACAGGCCATGTTAAATTTCATTGAAATTTCTAAAAGTGTATGGGCCAAAATATAAGCCATAATGTAAATCATTGACCATGGTTAGTAGCAGTGTTTCAATATGTGTAAGTCAACTTTAACAAATGTACCATCCACAGGTCAAATGTTATTAATAGGGGAAATGGGAAAAGGGGGAAACTGTTGGGTATATGGGAATCCTATATATTCTGTATGTGACTTTTCTGTAGCCTAAAGCATCTTTGAAGACAAAATGAAAAAATACGACACTGGGGAAATGAATGGAAAAAAATGTCACTGTACATACAACAGATCTTACATTGATGAAAAACATAATGTTAATTTTAAAAAATATTTATTATTTAATATTTCAAAAAATTTAGATTTTTTGTATTTTATTTGTTATTTTTAAATCTGTCATTTTATTTCCTTATTAATTGTATTTGATAATTTTGTTGGCCTAATTTTTCAAGAAATTTTGCATCACAGAAGGGTTACAACTTTGGCAGGGGAGGATCATTGGTGTGGGGTGTCAGTGATGGGGGATGCATTGCAGGAGGTTCACCTGAGGCATAACTATAAGGCATATGAATGTGTTCAGATGCTCATGGGGCATTGTCACGGTGGGTGGAGATTCACACAATAACCAAAAAAAATATCAATTTCCCATCCTGGGGAGTTCGGTCACATTCTCTAATGGGACTGCAAGAAACTAAACCTAGTATTATAGGGTGCCTAAGAGTTAGCTCATGAGAGCCTCCTTGTTGCTCAAATGTGGCCTCTCTCTAAGCCAAACTCAGCATATGAATGCATTACCTTCCCCTAAGCATGGGATATGACTCCTGGAGATAAGCTTCTCTGGTATCCAGGGATTACTACCAAACTAGCAATGCAAATGGAAAAAGACCTTGGCCAAAAGGAGGAAAGGGTAAAACAAATGAGTTTATATGGCTAAGAGACTTCAAACTGAGTTGGGAGGCCATTCCAAAGGTTATGCTAGCTAATGCATGCCTCAGCAAGAACTCATTGACTGCCAAAGTAACTATTGTCTCAAATAGTGGGCCTCCTGAGGACTCTGGAGACATCCAGACACTATAAGCAGAGCAGACAGCTCAGGAGTTTGGCACCCTAAGAATGGGCCTTACTTTGGAATTTATGCTCCCCAGTGTGACAGAGTTGGACTCAGATGTGGTTTGCCTACAAATTGCTCTTCTGCCCCTTCTATTTGAACCTATAAACAATACTATACTTGATAAGTGTATGTCCAAGAGACTTACATCTTTGAGCTGTCCATGTGCCAGTTGGGGCCTGAATTTCAGCAGTGTTGCAACAGCTATTCTCCACTTCATTGTACTCACCCAAGATAACTAACAAAGAGATGATGTTGGAAAACGACCATCCCAAGGAACAGAGTGCCTGCAACTGCAAGCATGATAGTCCCATCCTTCTGCCCCACGGGATCTAAGCCCCCTCTCAATTAGAGGTGGAGTGGGCATCACCATCCCAGAATCCTCAGGATTGGGGAATGAATGATGGACTACAGTAGACTTACTGTTATTCTACTATAGACTTATTGTGATTCTAGCAATGGAAGAACTTTTATTATTGATGTGGAGGCAGTGGCCACCAGAGGCTCTGAAGGGAGGGAGTGGGGAAAATAAGCGTAATATGGGGGCATTTTTGGGTCTTGAGAATTGTCCTGAATGACACTGCAATGGCAGATATAGGCCATTATATATCAGTATGGACCTTGCCATAACTTACAAAATTGAACTGGAGAGAGTGTAAAGTACAGTGTACACTATTATCCTCACTTAGTGGCAATGCTCCAAAATATGTTCAACTGTAACAAATGTACCACACTAAGGAAGGATGTTGTTAAAGTGGGAAAATGGGGGTG
>JAQZBX010088619.1:0-12726 GCA_029593785.1 Cabassous unicinctus
AGGGCCAATAGGGGCAGTCCAATTACTGGTTTCCATCAGGGTTTGAATTAAGTTCCAGTCAGGAGGGGCTGGGGTGTCCAAGTAGGTTCTCTTTCCCAAGGACAGGCACAACCAACAGTAGCTGACCCCGGGGTTGATATTGTGGAGGACAGCATAGGTGGTGTTAATCAACCACCTCACCTGTTGTTGAACTGGGGCTGTGAACTGAGTGAGCTGATAAAGTCCTGTTAAATTTGCTCACTTATACTTGGGGCCCTCGGCTAGTCAGGCGAGGCTGGTTCAGACTTGTTTTAAGCTTTCTTTCTGGGCTATATCTTGTACCCCATTCCCATCTGACATGCCTGCATGTGTATAATAAGTTCAACAACAGACCTCCCCTGGTGTGCCATAAGTTCTGCAGCTACCCCCAAATTTCAGTCTGGCCATCCAGAATTTTTGTCCCCTTTCCTCACAAACTGAGGCTTTGGATAACTTATAACATTCTGCTCATTCTGAGCACCAGGGTGAACGGTCCAACTGGGAACAGGAACCACCAGGACCAGGGATCCTTTCAGCGGGTGGTAGATGAGGATGGTGTTTGGTGATACTGGGCGACTTGAACTCTTAAGGGGTGGCCCGGTACGGGTTGGGCTGTCCAGTTCTTTGTCAGGGTGTGCTTTCTTGACCCTGGAGTGGTGGATCCAAGGGACGATGTCTGCAGCTTTAAGAGCAGTGGGAGTTACAAGGATCACAGTATGTGGACCTGTCCAGGTAGGCTGAATGGGTTCTTTTTTCCAGTCTTTGACCCAGACCAGGCACCCTGGCCGGTGGAGGTGTACCGGATGTCCCAGGGGGATGAGATTCTGGGACAAGACAGTTTTATGTATTTCAGCTAGAGTTTTCCCCAGCTGCTGGAGAATGGAATCTTGGCCAGCTTCTCGCAGGAGCTTGAGATTTCCTCTGAAGGCCTGGATAATTGGGGGTGGCCATCCAAATAGAATTTCAAAGGGTGAATAGCCTGTGGGCCCTGAGGTACACCTAACTCAGAGGAGAGCTAAGGGAAGTAAGTCTACCCAGGGAAGGCTAGTTTTTTGGCAGAATTTGGCTAGGGTGAATTTGAGGGCTCGTTTCATGCGTTCAACTTCCCCTGAACTCTGAGGCCTATAAGTGGTATCAAGTTTCCACTTAATCCCTAACATCTTTGCCAGTTCTTGTACTATGGCGGCCACAAAGCCTGAGCCATTGTTCCTTCCAATGGACAGAGGCAGCCTGTGTTGGGGAATGATTTCTCTGAGTAAAGCCTTAGTCACTTCTTTTGCCTTTTCCGTGTGAGTGGGGAAAGCTTCAACCCAGCCTGAAAAGGTGCATATCATCACTAACAGATATTTGTACCCCCGACTTGGTTTTACTTCTGGGAAATCTACTGTAAAATCTTCAAAAGGGGCTGTTCCTGTGTGCTAGATGCTGGCTGGGCTCTGGTGCCTTTTAGAGGGTTGTTTTGGGCTGGGCACAAACTTGGCACTGGCTGCTGATGGAGGCACAGAGGGAGGCCAGTCAGCCTATGTAGTAGTATCTTCCAAGTAAGGCTTCTAGAGCTATTTTCCCTCAGTGGGTGAGTTGGTGGTATTGTTGGATGAGGGCATGAGTGACTCCTTTTGGGATGAAAATCCAGTTATCTGGGAGCAGCCAAGTTCCTTTGGGGGTCCGGCTTCCCCCTTCTTTCTTGGCCCATTCCTATTCATCCCAAGTATAGTTTAGTTGATTAGTTTCTTCTCCTAAGAAGGACCGCTGTGGTGTCAATTCCAGGTCTCGTATTCCATGGGCTCCTCCAGCTACTTGCTGAGCTGCCTTGTTGGCTAGCCTATTCCCTTGAGTGACCATATCCATCCCTTATTGATGTCCCTGGCAGTGAATGATGGCAACTTTGTCTGGTTTCCAGATAGCATCTAATAGTTGAAGGATTTCCTCTTTGCTTTTAATTTGCTTTCCCCCTGCAGTCAGGAGGCCTCTTTCTTTATAAATCACTCCATGGATATGAATGGTAGCAAAGGCATATTTAGAGTCAGTGTAAATGTTTATTGCCTGACTGGAGGCTAACTGCAGGGCTCATACCAGTGCCCAAAGTTCTGCCTGTTGTGCCAACCATTCCCAGGATAGAGATGCTGCTTCTACTATCTGTTCGGCAGTGGTGACTGCATACCCAGCAAGCTTTTCCCCTTTTCTAACAAGACTCTTCATCTGTAAATAGCATCTGGTCTGGGGAAGGAAGTGGTTTGTCTTGGAGGTCGGGGCGACTGGCATAAATTTCCTCGGTCACTTCAACACAGTCATGTTCAGGGACTCCCTCTTCATCTGGAAGGAAAGTGGTGGGGTTTAGGCTGTGCACTGTTTCTATTGTCACTTGGGTTTTCACAGAGTAAACCTTGGTATTGTGCAAGCCAGGGGTTAGATATCCAGCAGTGCCCGTGTGAGTTCATTAGGGCAGTGACCATGTGTGGCATTATGACATAAATAGCCTGTCTGAGGGTTAATTTGTTAGCTTCTTTGATGAGTGTTATGGTTGCCTCCAGGGCTTTCAGGTAGGGTGGCCACCCTGCAGCCACATCGTCTAGCTGCTTGGAGAAGTAAGCGGTGGGCCTCTGCCAGGGGCCGACTGTTTGTGTGAGGACACTCAGAGCTACTTTATTCTTCTCATGCACGAACAGGTTGAAGCTGCGAGTTACATCCGGGAGCCCCAAGGCAGGGGCTTGGCTGAGTTGTTTTTTGATGCTTTGAAAGGCCTTCTGTTGAGCTTCTGCCTAGACAAGGGACTTTTTTTCTGGACCTGTCAGAACTTCATAAAGGAGTTTGGCCATGGCTGCAAACCCAGGAATCCAGATGCGACAGAACCCTGCGGTCCCAAGGAACTCACGAAGTTTGTTTTTTTTTTGTGGTGGGGGTAAGGATGGTGCAGATTACCTTTTTCCATTCTGGTCTGAGCATCTGGTGCCCTTGGGTGATGCTGAACCCCAGGTACTTGACTTGCCATTTACAGATTTGAGCTTTTCTCCAAGATACTTTGCACCCAGTTTGTGTTAGAAGTTGTAGGAGAGTCTGGGTCCCTCTCCAGCAGTCTTTCTCCATTTCACTGGCAAGTAGGAGGTCATCTACATATTGCAAGAGGGCACACCTGCAGTCCTTCTGGGGCTATGTGCCCATCTGCCACCCTCTTCATTATCCTGTCCTCGTGAGTCGGCAGGTCTGTTGGATGATCATGGCCAGCTCTTGGTTTGGTGGTGCTTTGGACAGTTTTCTCCTCACTCCCATCACAATGAGCCTCTCATTCTGTGCCTCCCAAAAGATCAATCACTTTTTCTGTGAGGTACCCACCATGCTGAGATTGGCCTGTGGTGAAAAAGCCACCTATGAAATGGTGATGTACATTTGTTGTGTCATGATGCTACTGATCCCCTTCTATGGTGATTGCTTCTTATTCTCAGAATGTCATCATAGTACATCAGATTAAATCAGCAGAAGGAAATAAGAAGGCTTTGGCCACCTGCTCTTTGCACATGATGGTAGTGACATTGTTCTTTGGGGCTGCCTTGTACAAGTAGATGGTTCCCCAATCTTACCACACCCCAAACAAAGATAAGATCTTCTTTGCCTTTTACACCATCCTCACCCCCTTTTTAAACTCTCTCATCTACAGCTTGAGGAACAAAGATGTGACAGAGTCCTTGGGGAAGATTTTGGCCAGATATGAAGGTGCCTGTGAAGTGACAAGAGAAGAATTCTGAAAATATGAAACTATTACCACTCTTCAGTGGGTGATATGGGTGCTGTTATTTGGAGTCATGCTATGGATAGTATAAATAATACACAAAGGAACCACCTATGATAGTTACATTGAGAGGAACCTCAGAATTAGATTTGTTAAAGATTAAACGAATTTAATTCAGGCATGTTATATTGATGATTATTCATGCATCATAACATGCATGAATTAAAAATGCCAGTGTTCCATAAAAGCCATTGGTGTTTATTTCTTATTTGTTTCCCTCTATTACAATCTTTTTCTCATGCTACTTTTTTTTAGTGTAACTCTTGTATATAAATATTTCAAATATTCTGGTTAATATCATTCACTCTGCCCACCTTCAGTGGGTAGCCTTACAGGAATTGGTAATTTTTATTACATTGTTTAATTTGCCCATTGATGGAGCTTATGGAAGTTTCCAGCATGTAGCCATTTAAAAAACAGTGGCAACTAAAGTGACACAGAATATCATAGAAAACATCTACACCAAATTACACCATGATTTGGAATCAAGAGATATTCCTTCCTTTGAGTGGCAATTGAAAACATTCCTTCTTTTTCTAAATTTGGAGGTGGAAAAAGCAAATCATGTGTTTTTGCAGAAATGTAAAGACTGAACTTATTGGCAAAGATTTTTTCATGTTATATTTGTTACATGAAAAATAATTGTTACTTTTGAAGACATATTGAGAAATAGATGAAGAAGAAGTGCCCCATTAATTAATAAATTCAACAGCTACTTTTCAGTTTCTCCATTTCATGACATAAGGAATTTGGTTATTAGACTTCTGGAAATTTTCTGAAGCCATTAGAAATGGATGAGGATATTTCCATGAATATTTCTCTTCTAAATAAATATTGGGAGGCTCATTTTTCCTTCTCTGCAGCACCAGATTTTGCTATGGATACTGTCACAAAATGAGAAAGAAAGAACTAGCTTTCCATTAGAAAGTCAGAGTTGGAAAACCCATTGGAAATGACTTAGTGTCATTTTCCTTTAGAAAGTTGAGACCCAGAGAATTAAAGTGATTGTCATAAATCATCCAGGCCCCTTCTACCATCTCCACATGATGTTATTTATAACAGGGTTCATTTGCTCATCATTTTAACAAAATTCATTATTGGTTCAGTGATATTTTATTGCTCACCAGGCACTGGTGGTGATGGGTGAGGTAAATGCAGTTATACTTCCTATCATAATGGAAAAAATATTTGGTGTTAGCCAATCTTGGAATACTTTGGGTTGATCTAAGTTTATCTGGAAAGCAGACTTGCTCTATCTAATAGAACAGGATTACCAGATGCAAATTCACAATGGCCTTCCTGAGGTTCATTATCTAGTTTCTCATTACCTTCAACATCATCAGAGAGGCTTGGAGAATCCTCTTTCAAATTGATAGGAGAGAACATTTCCAAACTGGAAGATGGTGAAATATGAGAAACATGAAAAATCAGAAAACATGGAACTGAGCATGATAACTGGAGATCAAATGTGGCCTCACATTTAGAAACCATGTAATGTCTCTTTTCATATGTGTGTGTGTGTGTGTGTGTGTATATATATATAAATATATATATATATATAAAACAACCATTAATGTTTCTAAGGCTTAATTTCCTCTTCTATAAAATTTGATTGGCTAAATGTATTCTACACAGGATTTTAAAGATCAAGTAAAATGAGCAATACAATAATAATTTATAAATTATTGTCAATTACTTTTACTCTGCATTAAAAATGTTGTCTTTCATATTCATGATGATCATGATTATTTTTATATCCTCCCTTTCCCTTTTCCAACTTACCCTTCATATCTTTAGCATGCTATTTTAAAAATAGTAATTACATTGTGATTTGGACCATAAGCAATTGATAAAATTAATTTCCCACTACGAGGACTGAAATTAAATTTACTAGCAACAAATAGAAAAAGGAAGAATAATGAATTCTACAAAAAATGTAGTAATTAAATCAAATAGTTAATAGTATACATTTTTAAGAATGGCTAAAATCCATGAAAACTAACAATAAAAAATTTGGGCCATTTGGGAGGCAATTTAGTAGTTTAACAAAGCTAAAATCAGTCTTACACTATGATCTTGCACTTATGTTTCTCAGTTTTTATCTATACTCACTCGAAACATAAAACATATATGGTTATAGCAGCTTAATTCATAACCCTACAAAAATGGAAGCAGCAAATATGCTCTTCAAAAGATGAATGGAGAAGTCTAGGAAAATAACATTGCAGTAGGCAGGGAGGGCTCAACTCTCTCACAAAAACAATGGAAAAAGGGCCAAAAGTTCTCCAATTATGGGCTTTGAGGGTCAGCAGACTAGAACAGTGCAATGTAACTTCCAGGAAGGTAAGAGACAGAGAGACAAAGAACCCAAAATAACAAACATGCATTACCAAAACCCCATAGTAATGGGAAGGAATCCTATTCCTGCAAGACATTAAAACAGGATAAAACACCTCACCCACTGCAGTTGACTGAGAGGGGAACAGACATCTTCCTCCTAGTCAGCTGTTACAAGGGAAAATTGTGAGGTAGTCAGGGGGCTTCTCAATGAATGCAGCCATCAGAGCTAGCTTTCAATGTTGGCTCAGACCAGACCAGAGGAAAGGATGAAAGAAACACCTCTGTGGAAAGTTTCACCAACCAGTGCCATCTGTTGGCCAGTCTGGAAATTGCATCGAAAAAACTAATGTTAGGACTCTCTTTCCCCATCCCTTGGAGAAAATCTTCACCCCCATTAGTGAGTCCATGGGCTGACTGATAACTTAAACTGGGCAATTTTAAAGACTTAGAATAACTTGAATCAAATATCAAAGAAGTGATGTGAAAATAAAAATGCTAAAGAGAGAAATTTGCCAACAGGGGAAATACACCAACATATTCAGATGCCTAGACATCAGCAAAA
The DNA here is from genome assembly GCA_029593785.1 of Cabassous unicinctus. Lineage (NCBI taxonomy): Eukaryota > Metazoa > Chordata > Mammalia > Cingulata > Chlamyphoridae > Cabassous > Cabassous unicinctus. Next base: position 6,705 of record JAQZBX010088619.1, read on the forward strand.
AATTACAAGCCATACTAGGAAACAGCCAAAGGGACAAATCAAATTTTCTGAAGAAATACTGGATGTAAGACAATTTCTCAGTGGTAACCAAGCAAATATCCTAAATCAATTCAGAGAATAAAAAGAAAGTATAAATAAAGAGATAAAGAATATTAAGAAGACATAGGGTGAGCATAAAGAACAATTTGAAAGCATTCAAAGAAAAGTGACAGAGATTATGGAAATGAAAATCATGACAAATGAGATTAAAAATACATTAGAAGCACATAAGAGCAGGTTTGAATGTGTCAAACACAGAATTAGTGACTAAAAAGGCAAAATATCCAAAATGGAAAAGCCAGGATAAGAGAAAGAGAAGAGAACAGCCAAAATGTAACAGGGTTTCAAGGAATTGAATGACAATATAAAATGAAAAACATATGCATTATTGGTGTCCAGAAGGATAATTGAAAAGGGGCAGAAAGAATATTTGTGGATATAATGACTGAAAGCTTCCCAACACTTATGAAAGACATAAATATCAATATCCAAGAAGGAAAACACACCCCAAAGGGAATAAATCTGAATATAACTACCCCAAGACACCCACTATTCAAAAGGACAAATATCAGAGATAAAAAGAGGATTCTGAAAGAAGCAAGAGGAAAGCAAAACATAACATACAAGGGAAATTCAGTAAGGTTAAGTGCTGACTTTTCATTAGAAAGTCATGAAGGTGAAAAGAAGGTGACATAACATATTTTAGGACATGAAAAAGAAAAACTGCCAGTCAAGAAATCTGTTTACAAGAAAGTGTCCTTCAAAAATGAGGGTGAGTTCAAAGTCTTTGCAGACAAACAAAAACATAGTGTATCTTACCAAAAGACAGAAATTAAAAGAGAGATTTAAAAAGGGATTGCAGTATAGCACAAAGGGAATACTACAGCCTACAAGGGAAAAACAAGTGTGAGAGACTTGGAGAAGAGTGTAGAAATGAAGATAATAAGGAAGGATAAATTAAAGGGTAAAAAGACAGACAATAGTAAGATATGCAACAGAAAGCCCAAGGACAAAATGGATGGAAGTATGTAATGCCTTTACAGTAATAATATTAAATGTTGATGGCTTGACCTCCTGAATTAAAAGACACGGACTAATAGAGCCATTTATAAGCTGTCTACAAGAGGCTCATGACATTCGGACACAACCAGTTTGACAGTGAAAGTTTGGAAAAAGATATTCCATGTAAATAGTATGCAAAAATGAGCAAGAGAGGTGACACTAATAATGGAAAAAATATTTCAAATGGAAAATGTTTAAAGGATGAAGAAGGTCATTATATATTAAAAATGGGGCAACTCACCAAGAAGAAATAACTGTTCTAAATATTTATGCACCTAACCTGATTGTGCCAAGATACATGAGACACACACTGCTAAAACAAAAGTGAGAAATAGATGTCACTACAGTAATAGCTGGAGTATTTGATAGAATATCTGGACAGAAGATTAAAGAAGAACAGAAAAATTGAATAATATAATAAATTAACTAGGCCTAAGAAATATTTATAGAGCATGCCACACCAAAAAGCTGCTCTTTTCAACAGCTCATGGATTCTTGTCCAGGATAGAACATATTTTGGGATACAAGACAAGACTCAATATATTTAAAAAGTTGGTTATTTAAAACACATTCTCTGATCAAAATGAAATGAAGCTGGAAATCAATAATAGGCAAAATTAAGGAAAATTCATAAATATAAGGAGATTAAACAACACACCCATAAATAATCATTGGGTCAAAAAAGAAATTGCAAGAAAACTCAATAAATATCTTGAAATGAATGAAAATGAGAACACAAAATATCAAAACCTGTGGGACACAACAAAGACAGTGCTGTGAGCAAAATTTATAGCCCAAAATGCTTACAGTATACAAGAAAGACTAAAATTGAAGTTCTAATTACACACCTGGAGGAAGTAGAAGAAAACAACAAACTAATCAAAATCCAAGCTGAAGAAAGGAAAGAGTAAAGATCAGAGCATAAATAAATAAAACTAAGAATAAAGAAAGAATAGAGAGAATCAATAAATCCAAAAGTTGGCTCTTTGAAAAGATCAATGAATTCTATAAACCCTTAGCTAGACTGGAAAATAAAAATAGAAAGAAGATACAAATAAATAAAATCAGAAATGAGAAGGGGGACATTACAAATGACAACATAGAAATAAGAAAGATCATAAAAGGATCCTATGAACCACTGTATGCCAAAAAATAGACAATGTGGGTGATATGGACAAATTCCTAGAAACACATAAACCATCTACACTGACCCTAAAAGAAATAGCAGGCCTCAACAAACCAATCAAAAGCAAAGAGATCGAAACAGTCATCAAAAACCTCCCAAAGATGAAAAGGCCTGGACCAGATGACTTCACAGGTGAACTCTACCAATCATTCAAAGATGACTTAATACCGATTTTGCTCAATCTCTTCCAAAAAACTCAACAGGAAAGAAGAATACCAAACTCATCCTATGAAACTGTCATCACCCTAACACCAAAACCAGATAAAGATACTATGAAAAAAGAAAATTAAAGACCAATATCTCTAATGAATATAGAGGCAATTTTCTCCCAGAAAAAATAACCAGCAGACAGGAAGAAACTGTTGAGTAAACTGTTCTAGGAATTAGGACAAAAGGGGAAGTTTGGGCAACACCCAGAAAAAAGAGGGGTGATGGAAGGAGACTTGGTGTGGAAGATCATGAGTAAAGCTTCAGATAACCAAGCCCCAACTTCAGAGCAGACAGAATTGGGTCTTCCAGCTCCTGGCCAGAGGCTAGAGATTGAGGTATTCACAGAAGTCCACTTTGCTAGGAAAGAGGAGAGAAAGGGACACAATCTATAGTGGGTAGGGATTTTGGTCAGCAAATTTTGTCTACTACGTTTCATTGGTCATGCCCTTCCATGCTAGGGACAGTGACATTGTTTCCCTGTTAGCCAGCAGGGAACTAAAGATAGCCTGCCTCCTCAGACACCCTCTCTACTGATTTGGACTGGTTGCTTATGACTGGCTAAGAGAGAAGAATGGCTTCTAAGCAAGTTTGATATGTGAGGATTGGCTCAGAAAAGGCCTCCCTTAGGGCGAATTCACCAGGATATTGCTTCACACCATTCACTAGGGAAGGGTTCCAGTGAAGACATTGCCCCCCAAGGGTTTGAGCTCAGAGGTCTGACAAAGAGCATCATGTGATGGCAAACCAGAAAGGTGCTCACAAGGAGGAAAAATATAAAGTAAGAGGCTTTTTGTGTCTTACTGCTTTTCTTCCCAAGGTCCTTGGAAACTGGTCTTTATCTCACTATTGGGTACGTGGCCTGGTTTGAGCAGTTAAACAGGGACAATCCTAAAGATCTAGAACAATTTGATCCAAGAATCAAAGAACAGTGGTAACACCCAGCCATGCAATATTAAATCCATAGAAAAGAGAAAGAAACAGAACATCAATTTAAGAAACCTCATCACCATAATCAGATGCCTAGACATCAGCAAAAAATAAGAAGGCTTACTAAGAAAAGGGAAAGATATGACTCAGGCAAAGGGACAAATCAAATCTCCAGATGAGACAGGATTTGAAACAACCAGTTATGCTCATACAAATCTCCTAAATGAAATCAAGGAGTTGAAAGACAATATGGCTAAAGAGATAAAAGAAATTAAGAAGACACTGGACAAGCAAAAAGAAGAATTTGAAAGCTTGAATGGAAAAATAATAGAGCTTATGGGAATGAAAGACAAAATAGCTCAGAGTAAAATATGCAAGAGGCAAACAACAACAGATTTGAAATCATAGAAGAAAGATTCAGTGATGTAGAATAAAGAAGACCTGAAATGGAAAAGAAAGAAGAACACAGAGAGAAAGGGATGCAAGAAAACTGAGCAGGGGCTCAGGATGTCGAATGATAGCACAAAGTTCACCAATATACGAATCATGGGAATTACAGAAGGAAAAGAAAAAGGAAAGGGGACAGAAAGAATCTTTGAAGAAATAATGGCTGAAAATTTTCCAACTCTCATGAATGAAATGAATATACATGTCCCGGAAATACAGCATACTCAGATCCGAATAAATATGAATAGACCTACCCCAAGGTAATTACACACCTGGAGGAACTAGATGAAGAACAAGATGCCAAATGCCAAATATAAAGAGAAAATTCTGAAAGCAACAAGGGAGAAATGAACAATCATATATGAGAGAAGCCCAGTAAGATTTAGTGTAGATTTCTTTAAAAAACAACAACAACAACAAAAAAACAAAACCATGGAGTCAAGAAGACAGTAGAATGATATAATTAACATACTGAATGAGAAAAACTCCCAACAAAGAATTCTTTATCTGGCAAAATTGCCCTTTAAATATGAAGGTGAATTTAAAATATCTACAGCTAAACAGAAACTAAGACAGTTTCATAAACAGGAATCCAGCTCTCAATACTGAAAGGAAAATACAGCAGAGAGAGGCTTGGAAAAGCATGTAACTGTGAAGACTATCAGAAATGGTAAACAAAAGGGTGAAGAGACAGACAAAAGTAAGATATTACATATGATAGTCAAAGAATAAAATTATTGAAGTATGTGGTACCATTACACTATTACAATGAATGTTATTGGATTAAACTCACCAATAAAAATTCACAGGCTGACAGAATGAACAAAAAATATGAGCCATCCATAAGCTGTCTGCAAGAGACCCAACTTTAATCCAAGAATACAAATATGCTGAAAGTGAAAGGAAGAAAAAAGACATTTAATGCAAACAGTAACCAAACAAAAGCAGAGGTAGCTATACCCCAGACAAAACAAACTTTAAATGCAAAAATTATATCATATGCATAGATAAATATAAAGGACAATCCACCAGAAAGGAGTAACAGTCATGGGTGCCATCAAATACATGAGGCACACTCTTACAGAACTAAAAGGAGAACTAGACATCTCTACAAAAATAGTTAGGAACTTCCAGGAAGAGGGTGTCAGAGTAGATAGGGCTCAACTCTCTCACAAAAACAATGAAGGAAAGCAAAAAGCTATCTGAAGGAGCTTCTTTAAGGGTCTGCAGACCAGAAGAGTACTATGCATCATCCAGGAGGGAGAGGGATGGAGAGGCAAAGAAGCCAAAGAAACCCATGAGTTACTCCACACTGTGACTAGGAATGACACATATACCTCACCCTAAGGTGAATAGCATTGATAAAAATCCTGGCTCACTGCAGCCAACTGAGTCGGGGAAGAAAGCCTTCCTTCCAGGGTGAAAGAGGGTTCTTCCAAAAGGCAGAAAGTAGTTTTATTTTAGTGAATTAAGCCAGCTGAATTTCGTTTGAATCTCATAAAAGACCCCAGCCAGCATGAAGTGACCCAGGGAGAGGGAAGGGGGATCTGATAAGGCAGGCTGCCATACCCAGTCACCCTGGGTGAGAGAGGAACTAGGACAGAAAGGGGATAGGCAGACAGGCACCAAAGCAGCCCAGGAGAGAAGGAAGACAGGAGTGACAGCAGACAAACTGTTAGAAGCTCAACTCCCCTGAGGGAAAAGAGGGCTGTGAAAGCCATATAAGCTTCCAAATGCCTACCTAACCTGTGGAGTGGATTTAGCTCAGTGGAAGAATACTTACCTCACATATTCTATGTCCTTGGTTCAATTCCTAGTACTGGCTAAGAAAGGGGAACCAGGGGGTGATCCAGAGGTTGTTAGACACCCAGTCGGCACCTTGTGACAGGGAACTTGTAGTCTGACTTATTTTTGTTTTATATTTTACTTATATTTTTATATTTTATTTTAATTTTTATTCTCTAAAGTCAGATAACTTACCCATGGAGGGAAGACTGCAAGGTGATTGATTCGTGAGCACCAGCAGCCTGAGAAAATTCCTAGGGGTCTAAAAGGGAAGCCATAATTCCTGCAATGATCTTTGTTTTGAGTTTCTTCTCTTTCTTGTATCCTATTTTCCTTTTCCTTATTTTTTCATCTTAGTTTCTCAAT
>JAQZBX010088620.1:0-12727 GCA_029593785.1 Cabassous unicinctus
TAGATGATCTTAAACCTTTGGTGCAAAATTTAAAAATCAGCTTTGGCATGACTTTGAGTTTTAAAGGCTACATTTCTAAGGAGCCCAAGAAGCAGGGAGAGGAGCCACCAGCTCCTTGTTTTCCTTGCTAGGGCCTCTGTCTGTGCCCCAGAGCTGGCACCTCCCCAGTGGGACAAGGGGCAGCTCAGTGGCAGCTCTGGCTGAATCAGTACACTGTGACTTGGGAAAAAAATACCAGTTAAATACCCAAACTCACAAGGATGCATATTTTTCTGTTTTGAAAATATTGCAGCCATGATACAGGGCTGTTTTCAGGGCAGCCCCTGAGTGGCGGGGTCTCAGCCTGCTCTCCCACCTCAGCCCCTTTCCTAAGGTCCTAGATTAGCACTGTAGTTTCTCTCGGTGAATTTCGGACGATGAAAGTGCTGCTGGAACATATCTTATTTATTAATATAAACATTTGAGCAGGGGCCACACCTAAAGAGCCATTTAAAGAGCAAGGCTCCATGACTCAATAATATGAAATTGAGAAAGACATAGTTTTTCATTCCTGGTCAGAGGCCAGGTCAAGCTTGCCGTGCTAGTATTTATATTTTATCTTTACATGAAATAAAGAAACAAAGCCAGGGAAAGGTTAAAAAAAAAAAAAGTTTTAAAGTCCTCTGATTCTGAGGCTCTGAAATATGTGTACTCTTCTTTAGACATATTCTCTGAGGCTCGATTTTGTTCACAGTAGAGAAATTACCAAGGAACTCATGTCAATTTTTCAAGAGAAAACTTTAGAAACCATAATGCGTGGAAATGTGAAATGTCTTAAATGTTTTAAAAAGTACACATTCATGTTGATTCACTAATCATTACAAGGAAGGCAAGAATGATTATTTATAGGGCTAAGTTGGGAGGAACTGAAAGGATAAACCCAAACATAATTCATCAGGGAACATTTCCCTGTAAAACAGTCATGGTGGAAGTCGGTTTGCTTGAGACAGCGGGAAGCTGCCTTGTCCTGATGACTCCAGGACCTTCCCCTGTATCCACTCTGTGTGGCCACTGTTGGCTGAGCACCAGGTGCAGTGGGGGAGCAGAGAATGGACAGGCTTTGCTCTCAGAGGGCTTCCAATGTTGTGGGGAGACAGACACTCAGACACAAATAGAAAGGTCATAAGTGCTATAGAAAAAATAAAAAGGATTACGGGGCTATGAGAAAGAATAAAACGGAGTGTCAGTGGTGGTAGAGGGTCAGCGGAAGCCTATCTGAGGGGATGGCCTTTGAGGTGAGACCTCAAGTATGGGCAGTCAGGCAGGGAAGAGGACTGGATGGGGAGGTGGTGGTGGTAGGGTATTTGAGGGAGCACACTATGCACCCCATCCTCTCTCTTTGTCACACACACACTCTTACTTGAGGGCTACTAATTCTAAAACTGGAGGATGGGTACCCCTGTGAGTAGAGCCTCCCGTGAGAGAGACACAGGTGAGGTGGGAGGACAGGGACCCTAGGAGGAGGAGTAAGATGGGCCCTCAGGGAGAAAAGGAAGGAGGCAGAGCCAGGCACAGCCACCCACACCGTTGCCCAGATGGAACCCTTCTGAAAAGCTCTTCCTGAGCAACTCCTGAGGGCCAGCGTGGTGAGGGAGACGTCACCCTTGCCCTCTCCCTCACTTCTCACCTCCAGGTTGCCCCGTGCCGTGGCTTCTCTATCCTTATCGACGTCCCTCAACTCCCCCACGACTTGGCTCCATCCCCTGGCCACTGTCTTGGAGCAAGCTACCATGATCTCTTTCCAGGACAACTGCAACACAAATGTTTAGAAGACAAGGGCGTCAGCAGGACTTGCTCGCGAGAGGAATCCTGCTGTGCACCCGGACAGAAATCGAGGCTTTGTTTCTTAAAGTGGAGAGTCAGCTTTTGAGATAGAAATTGGACTTGCCTATTTCTGAGCCTGCTAGAGCAAGGGAGCCGATATCTCTGAAAGCTGAGTCTTTTGAGCTGCCTTTCCTTGGCCGGTTTCCCTGACAACGTGGGCCTGAGCCACCCCAGGCGGGCCTGCCCGAGCTTGAGCTTGTGCCGTCCGCACCAGCCACTCCTGACCATCCCTCTTTCAACTTGTTTAAGGTTACGCTGAATTTATGTGCTAGGAAAGCTTGCCCTCCCTCTGTCTCTGGCCATCGGCCCATCAACTCACGGTTCCCCTGCCCCCAGTGAGGCTCTGACAAATTGCCAGGGAATCTCAGGCCGGGACAGTCTGTCCAGATGCACAGGCCTGCACCCCTCCAAACCCGGAGGCCAGTTTAGGAACTGTTTAGGGCACCGTGCACTTGCCAAGCCACAGCAGGTGTGTGGATACCTGGGGTGCTTCTCCAGCTTTTCCCTGCAGCCTAGTCCTTGAGCAGTTTGGGTACCCCGCACATCTGTGCTTTCTAAGGCACAGCAAATGTGGAGGGCGCTGAACCTGGGCTGCTACCATTAGGGGGCCCGACCCGGGGTGGCCTGTGGTTAGGGGACGTGGGATTCTCACTTACACCCAGCCTCTGGCTGGCAAAGGAGGCTCCGCACGTCCCCCATGGAAGTTAAAAATGGAGGCCCTGATCCCTCGAACCGTCCACTCCTGTTCTCATACTATAGCAACCAGTTTTTCCAAACATCTTCAAGTAATGAGCCTTTAAGTACAATTCTCAACCTGTGAACAGGATTTTAATATGCAATTCATGACATTATGACCTCCCTCTGTCTAAGAAAGGATTGGAGGTGGACTGCTGCAGCCCAGCCATGGGTTAGGAAAAGACAACTGGACAATCAGCATCAAGGGAAAATAAGAAGCTAAACGTGAAAACAATGTGGGTTAATGTGGTAGCTCTGTGTGGGCTCCAGACTTGGCTCTGGACTTCCTGGTATCCAGGGCAACACGGAAAACACCAAACACGCTAAAGGGAAAATAAAACTAATTGGGACACTGATGGAATTATGGGACCTGATACGGCCATCTCCAAGAAGGGTCTGGGTGCTGGGACAGTTTGAGGAATGACAAGGACACAGCAAGGACCCAGCACTCTACTCTAGAGTCATGACCCGTGACCACATAAAACCTTCCCAGTGTTTGCTGTTCTCAGCTACAACATAAGAATAAACAAATTTCCTCCTATCTCCTTCAAAAGATTCATTATAGTGGGCTCTGAATTTCTTGGGAAAAAAAAGTCACATAAAATCATGTTGTTCTCTTATGAAAACGTTTCAGGTTGTCAGGCAGTGGACTGAACCCTGACCTCAGTACTGCACATGTAGAACAGTTTCAGAACTGGGCCCAAAGCCAACTTCACAATATAACCGGGCCCCAGGATATGGGAAGATGTTACTGACCTATGCAAACAGCCTGCGTGAATTTTCCGGTGAAAATGTTGGCAATTTTGCTGATCCTAGAATCAAACCAGGTCTCTGTGTGGCAAAAGTATGCAAACTTTTGCTATGGAAATTTCCACCTGGAGCCAACAGTATTCTCTCCTCTTTTCCCAGCAGGCAGAGGCCTTTAAAAGACAGATCGATAATGTGGTTTTCTATTCAGTAATTCAATCCCGCTGTTTACCTGGTGTCTCCGGCCTCTCCATTTTTCACTGCCAGGACCCAGGTCTGTAGCATTTAGCACAGGACGGTGCATCTGGAAAAGCCACTGTTCAATGGCTTCCTGCTACTGAGTTGAAAACTTGGGTGATGCAGCTGCTGTTGTGTGAAAAACGAGAGAGGCAACACTTGGCCGGTTGCTGTGGAAAGCTGTTGGCCTCACCTAGTCCAGCGCTAAATGCAGCATTTGAGAGACGCCAGTTTAGCAGCGGATGTGAAAAGCAGGCTTGAAGTCCCCACCTGGGCCCTGCTGTTCACAGAGAGGCCAGCCCTGTCCTCAGGTGGGTGATGTGGAGACGTGAAAATAACTGCATAGACACGGCATGTGCAACCTACACAGATCCACGCTTGGCAAACCCTTTCTCTCCGATTCTGGCAAATGGTCAGATCTTTTTAAAACGTCAGCAGCATTGTTTTCAGGACTGGTAATTAATGAGGCTGAACTAAAGGGGGAAAAAAAAATGTTACCAACTTCCCCTAGAGGTTTTCCAAGTGATGACGCCTGAGAGTTTCCTGAACCCGGGCTGGTTTTCAGACCCTGGGTGGCAGTGTGGCCCAGAGCAGTGATTCTGAACCCTCCCTCAGGAAGCTGGCTCCACTGCAGATCCCTGGACCCCTGGCCCAGAGAAGGACTCTGAAGGCGACCAGAGGCAGGGGTTCGAGGCCCACACTTGGTGAGACACTGGCCGAAAGGAAAGGGCGTAGGCTTTGAGAGTAACCTGTCCGTGGAAGGTTTACTAATTTCTATGAGCCTCAGACCCCTTCTTTGCAAAGCAGGGCTATTTAGGTCTGACTTGCAGAGTGGCCGTGATGATTAGGAACGGTGGAGGGTGGTCAAAGGCAGCAGCCCACCCGGCACGGGGCGTGTGGTTGATGAACAGCGCTGGGAGCCAGCAGGGATTGCGGCAGGTCTGTGCGGCCCCTCCTCAGCCCTGAACTTTTGTCAGCTTGCTGCACCCCGCCCCCTCCCCATTTTTTGGGGTCCATCCCTGTCTGGAGGTGAATGGTCAGGCTGAGCCCTTAGGAGAATTTTCCCATCCTCCACCTGCCCTCCTCAGGGGAGAAATGAGGAGGGGGAGAAGCAAGCGGCCTGCACCAGGGCGCTTGTCAAGGCAGCTTCACTCCCCTCAGCTCGTTCGAGCCTCAGAATAACCCCAGGAAGGAGGGCAGGTGTTGCTGTTGTGTCTATTTTGCAGATGAGAAAACTGAGGCCCCCCCAGCCTGGGGACTTGGCTCTCCACCTCTCTCAGCCATCCTCCTACACAATAGCTCACCCCAAGTGCTTTTTGTCCCTTAAATATTTTGCTCTCTGCTCTATTCTTCCGTCCCACTTTCCAACCTGAGAAATTCCTCTTTCTCTTAGTCTATGCTCTTTTTCTGGACTACCTATATGAGCACCCTTCCTAAACCCCTTCCCTCCTCTAGGTCCCAGTGTGGTCCTGTAGCAGAGAACTTCAAACACAATATCGCACTTAGGAGTTTACTGTCTATAACTCATTCACCAGCCTGGGACCCACTTAAGGGAAGGGATGGCTTCATTCCTATTTGTACTCCTTGTGCATGCTCAACAAATGGGGGGTGGGAGGCTCCCGTGAACCTAATCCCAGGGCTTCTGACCACGGGCTTGTGTTTCCAGGGATAGCTCCACCGCGGGCCACCAGCTACCTTGGAAGCACCATGTTCTTACATCCTGAATGCTCCAGAGGTGGGAACCTGGTTTGAGGCAGGCCAATCAGTGTTCCCCTCTTTTTTTTAAGCTATGACTTAAAAAGAGTCCTCTCTTTTTGAGGGGTAGGATGTAAACTCAGGGATACTGGCAACCATGATCCCCAGATGCTGCCATGAAAAAGAAGGAAGCTAATGTGCAGAGACAAACAGAGAGGAGCCCTGGGCACAGAGAGTCCTCATGGCATTAGGGTCTGGCATCCGCAGTTTCCCCGGAGGCTCGTCAGCTGCATCCCCGTTCGCTAGTCATCTGGCTGTTTGTCTCTTCCTTGGATAGCAAGACAATAAATGCCCCTTTATACCAAAGCTAGTTTGATATGTATTCTCTCAGTTGCCACCGAAAGAGTCCACTATACTGATCGTGGCATTCTCCCCACTATCACAAAGGTTTTCAAACTTTTTTTTAAAGCCTAGGAACACAATCTTACTCAGCAGCCCATGTTGTGAACTAGATCACAGTGTAGAGTAAACTGTAGGGTACAGGCTGCCTGGTACTAAATCCCCACTCAGACAACTCCTAGTCATGCAATCAAGGCCAAGACATCCACTCTCCCAGGCTCAGTTTCCCTCTTTGTAACATACAGAGACTAGAGGTACCCAAGTCTTAGGGTTATAGTGGGATTTGAATGAGTTTATATATGTAAATCACTTAATCCAGTGCCAAGGATTTAACAGTCACCCAATAAGCATTAGCTATTATATGGAAGTGGGGGAGGGAGAAACATGGAGTAAATGCCACCCTCAACTTACTTTCTTAACTCTTTCTCGCCGTGTCTTTCATACATACATAATGTTTAAATTATTTGAATGATTGGTTTAATATATGTCTTCCTAGCTACATTGGAAGCTCACAAAGACAACGAGCCTATTTGTTTTGGTTATTGTTTTCTCCCCAGGACTGTCTCGCACAGTAACTGACCCATAGAAGGGGCCCCATAAATATTTGTTGACTAACTGATGATAGATAGATGGATCATCTCATGAATAATAGGCACCACACATGTTAGAAAAGGCATTAGAAGAGATAAAGACTCAACTAACAGGATAGTCCACTCAGAGCTAAAGTTGATTCTTTTGGTTTGGTCAGTTATGTTACTTAGAGGTACCCTGGTTTCCCATTTTAGAGCTAATTAATTTAATGGAAACACAATATATAACAATTTATGAGATGCATTAAAGCAGTAAAAAGAGGAAAATTCATAGCTTTAACCACTTGTATCAATAAAAACAAAAACATGAAAATAAATGAATTACATTCTCCCCTCAAAAGGATAGAAGGTCCCTATCAAGATGGTGGAAGGAGACGTTTCATTGCTCCATCCCCCCACAGAAGCTGTGAACAACCAGAAAGAATGGGCAGAAAAATCTTTCTCAAAGCTCCAGAAAAGAGCTGAAGAAATGCAGTAACAGAGGAAGCTCCAAATTAAGAAAAAGGCTACTTAAAAGAAGTAGGATCTCTTGGCACATAGCTAGGTTCTCTCTCTCTCTCCCCCTTTTCACCAGCTTGGGGCTTAACCAGCCCACATCCCACTGCAGGTGGGATGTCCTGGATTCAGAGGGAGCACAGTAACCTTCATGCACATACTGGGAGCATATATGTCTGGCCCAATCTGGCTGGTGATGGCTTGAGGGACTCACCATCCCAGAACTTGCCCTGTATGTAGAAGGCAGTTCACAGAATTCTCCTACAGAACACTGGAGTAGAGCAGTCTAGTCATGCTGTCTGGAGCAAGGGATTGCTGGCTGTAGGACACACAGTACAGTGCCTGGAACCATAAGGAAACTATTTCTTAGGGAGGAGGGGACATTCAGAACTGTGTAAACAGAGGCATTCCTAGGAATTCCATGTGCATGCCCAAATAAGAAGGATCAGGGAGGCGCCTATACTTTGGTCTGGGGCTATTCTCTAAACTCATTGTATGGATAAGCCCTGAAGGAGAGCACTTGCACAGGCCACACTGCAAAGACTGGAAAAGGTATTCTCTTTTTCTTATTTTTATTCTTTTTCTTATCCTTATTTTTTTCTTATTCTTTTTTTTTTCTTTGCCGCTGGCATTCAAGGAAATTTTTGTCATAACATGAACTGGATATAAGGTTAAGGAAAAGATGCCTCATTGTCTAAATTCCAGTGATAAGATGTTCAGGTTTCAACAAAAGGTGACAAAACATACAAAAAACCCAGGAAGTGATGACTTAGACAAAGATGAAGATTAAAGCATTAAAAACTATCATGAGGAGGATCATATTTTGGCTATTCCAGACAAAAACTTAAAAAAAAAAAAGGTACTAAATATGTTCAAAGAGGTAAACGAAAACATGGACAAAGAACTAAGAGAAATCAGGAAAATAATAGATGAACACAAAAAGAACATCAATAGGGAAATGGAAATCATGTAAAGGAACCAAACAGAGCTTAAGATCATAGTAACAGAAATTAAAAATTCCTGGGAGAGTGAATATGGCTCAAGCAGTTGAGCACCTGCCTCACACATGGGAGGTCCCAGGTTCGGTTCCCGGTGCCTCCTAAAGAAAACAAACAAGCAATGAGCAGATATTGAGCAAAAAAACCAACAAGCAGACAACAAGCAAAAACAATGAGCAGACAACAAGCAAAAAAAATAAATGAGCAGGGAGTGGATGTAGCTCAAGCAGTTGAGCACACGCCTCCCACATGGGAGGTACCGGATTTGGTTCCCAGTGCCTCCTATAAGAAAAAAACAAACAGACAATGAGCATACAATGAGCAAAAAAAATAACAAGCAGACAACAAGCAAAAAAAGAAAAAAACCAACAAGCAGACAATGACCACAAACAACGAGCAAAAAAAACAAAAAACAAAACAAAACATGAGCAAACAGACAAGGGAGCCATCTCAGGGGAGAATTCCCTAGAGATGTTCAACAGCAAAGTGAAGTTGACAAAAGAAAGAATCTGTGAACTTGAAGATAAGACAATTGAAACCATCCAGTCTGAGGAACAGAAAGAATAAAGAATGAAGAAAAGTGAACAGAGCCTGTGAAATCTGTGGGACACTGTCAAGCGTACCAGTGTATGCATTGTGGGAGTCTCAGAATGAGAAGAAAGAAAGGAGCAGAGAGAATATTCAAAGAAATAATGGCAAGAAATTTCCCAAATTTAACAAAAGACAAGCATAGGCATATCCAAGACACCCAACTATCTCCAAACAGGATAAACCTAAATAGATCCACATCATGGCATATTATAGTCAAACTATTGAATGCCAAAGATAAAGAGAGAATTCTGATAACTGCAAGAGAGAAGCAATGTGTCAAGGGAGCCTAAATAAGATTAAGTACTGATTTCGTCAGAAACTGTGGAAGCAAGAGGGCAGTGGGATGACATATTTAAAGTGCCAAAAGCAAAATTTGCCAATCAAGAATTCTATATCAGGCAAAAATGTCCTTCAAAAATGAGGAGAGATTAAGGCATTCCCAGATAAACAAAAGCTGAGGGAATTCATAACTAGACTGGCCCTACAGGAGATGCTAAAGAGAATTTTGCAGGTTGAAAGGAAAAGACAATAGTCAACAGAGTGAAGCTTCAGTAAGAAATAAAGAGCTCCAGTGCGGGTAACAACATGTGTAAATATAAATGCCAATACCATTGTATTTTTGGTTTGTAACTTCACTTTTTACTTCCTATAGGACCTAAAAAGCAAATGTATAACATGTAATGATAAATCAGTGGTTTTGGACTCATAATGTATAAACATGTAATTTGTGACAAGAACTACACAAAGGTGGGGGGACAGAGAGGTATAGAAACATAGTTTGTGTATATTATTGAAGTTAAGTTGGAATCAAAGCAAAGATGATCATTGTAGATAGGATATTAAATTTAAGCCCCATGGTAACCACATAGAAAATATCAGAAAATATGCATGCTCATAAAGACAGAAATTAGAGTACAGGTTGCCAGGGGTAGGGGCAGGGGGAATGTGGGTTCATGCATAATGAGTATAGGGTTTCTGCTTGGGGAGATGGGAAAATTTTTGTAATGGAAGATGGTAAAAGTATTGCAATATTGTGAATGTGATTAATCCCATTGAATTGTATGCTTGGGAGTGGTTGAAATGGGAAAGTTTACATGGTGCATATGTTTATGTTACCACAATTAAAAAAAAAAAAGAAAGAACAACTAAAGAGACAATTACAATGAAATGCAATACATGATCCTGGATGGGATCTGGAAGGGGAGGAGAAAAGGCTCAAATGGACATTATTGAGATATATGAAAAAATTGGAATACAGACTGTAAGCTTTATATCAATGTTAAATTTCTTGAACTTGAAAACTGTACTTGAGGTGGTTACATAGGTGAATATCCTTGTTCTTGGGAAGTGATGATGGAAATATTAAGTGTTCAAGGAGCATGATATATACAACCTACACTCAAGTCTAGAAAATGGCTTGATAGATGGATGAACAAATAGATACATGGATGGATGGATGGACAGATGGAAAGGTGGATGGACGGATGGATGGATAGAATGATATGGCAAATGTGACAAAATGTTAAAATTGGTGGATATGTGTGCCTGGAGTGGTTGGGATATGATGGAGTTCTCTGAATGGGGTTTGTATTATTTTTGTAACTGTCCTGTAAGTTTGAAAGTATTTCAAAATAAAAAGTTAAAAAAAGTTAGGGGAAAAAACTCTCCAAAAGGTAAACTAAAACAAAGCACAAGGAAAGAAATAACAAAGATAAAAGCAGAAATTAATGAAATAGATAACAGAAAGACAAAAGATCTATTGAAAATAATACTAGTTCTTTGAAAAAATTAATAAAGTGGACAAAGCACTAATTCAGTCAAGAAAAGAGGAAGAAAACACAAATACAAAACTAAGAAATAACAAGGGGGAAATAACCATAAATATAGTGGAAATTCTTTTTAAAATCATGAGATTAGGTTGCAAATCTCTACTCAAATAAATTTGAAAATGTAAATGAAATGGATAAATGCCTAGGAAAATAATGTTTACCAAAAATAACCCATTAGAGGTAAAAAGTTTCAACAGTTCAAGTTTTTAATAGAAGAAATAAAAAATTTTTCAAGGAATTTCCTCACAAAAAAATCACCAGGCCTAAATTATTTCACAGGATCTACAAACCTATGAAGACCTGATAGTTTTAATGCTACATGAATTGCTCCAGTGCATAGAAAATAAGGGAAAACTTTTGAATTATTTTTATGAAGCAATTATAACATTGATACTTAAACAAACATTACATACAAATATTCATTCAAAAATCCTAAATAATGTATTGGCAACCAGCATCACATTAAGAAAATAATACAACATGACTAAGAGGGGTTTATCCCAGGAATGTAATATTGTTTCACTATTATAATAAAATACACCATTGTAATGGATCTAAGGAGAATCATATTTTTATCTCCATAAGATGCTGAAAAAGGCTTTGATAAAATTAAAGCATCATTTTTAATTTAAAAAAAACTTGAAAATAGAAATTGATGGATACATTCTTAACATGTTAAAATATTCTAAATCTTAATTTAAAGTCAGCATCTTACTAAATAAGCAATTACTAGAGGCATTTCCACTAAGAACACGAGCGTGGCAAGGGTGCCCATTATCTCCAGTACTATTTATCATTGTGCTGGAGGTCTGAGCCAACGCAATTAGACAAGAGAAATCAATTAGAGGTATAAGAATTGGAAAATAAGAAGCAAAACTGTATCTATTTGCAGATCATGTAAGGGTATACCTGGAAAACCTGAGGGAATCAATGCTTAAATTAACTTGAGCAATAAAAGAATTAAGGAAGCTAGCAGGATATTAAATTAACAGAAAGAAATCAATTGTCTTCCTATACACAAAAATAACCAGTTAAAAGCTGTAACAGGGGAACAGATGTGGCTCAAGCAGTTGAGTGTCCGCCTCCCACATGGGAAGTCCTGGGTTCGGTTCCTGGTGCCTCTTAAAGAAGACAAACAAACAATGAGCAGACAATGAGCAATGAGCAAAAACAAAGAGCAAACAATGAGCAGACAACAAGCAAAAAGAAACAGTAACACAAATGAGCTGGAAGCAGATGTGGCTCAAGCAGTTGAGAGCCCAGCTCCCACATGGGAGGTCTTGGGTTCAGTTCCCAGTGCCTCCTAAAGAAAAAAAAAAAATGAGGGCAAACAATGAGCAAAAAAAAGCAAATAGATGAGGGAGCTATTTGGTGGTGGTGGGGGGGGGGAGGCAGGGAAGCTGTAATAATGACCAAAATTCCATTTATGATAAAAATAAAGAAGATAAAATACTTAGAAATAAAATTAATAAGAAATGTACAAAACCTTTATGAGAAAAACTTTAAAACAGGCCCGAAAGATACAAATGTAGACATGAACCAATGAAAAGACATCCCTTTTTCTTGGATAGACTCACTCAACCTCATAATGGTGCCTGCTTCCCTGAAATTCATTTATACATAACACTATTCCAATTAAAACACGAACAAACTTTTTATGGAGCGAGACAAGTGGATTCTAAAACTCATATGGAAAAATAAACATGCAAAAATACCTAGAAAAGTTGGTAGTGAGGGTGAAAAAAGTCATGAGAGGTATCTACTACTAGATAGTAAATCACACTATAAAATCTCTATAATTAAAACGGTGAGGTACTGGCACACGAATAAACAGAAAGCAGTGGAGTAGAATAGAAATCTATGGAAACCTAGCATATGATGATGCTATCTTAAACCAGAGGAGCAAAGATGGGCTCTTTAATGAAACAGTGCTGGACAACCGGGTAGTCATTTGGAGAAAAAACTCATACCTCACACCATATACACGAATAAACTCAAAATGTAAAACCTACAAAGGAGAAACAATGTAAAAGTACTAGAAGAAAACTTAGAATGCCTCTATAAACTGTGTGTACAAAGGGGTTTTCTAAATATAACTCAAAATCCAGATACAATAAAATGAAAGATGGATACTGACACCATGCACAAATGTAAAATATTTGCATAGTTTAAAAAATTCATTTAAAAATATATGCACTTGGGAAGCGGGTGTGGCTCAGTGGATAGAGCCCCCGTTTACCATATGGGAGGCCCAGGTTCGCATCCCGAGGCCTCCTTGTGAGGGCACGCCGGCCTGAGCGGTGCGGTGGGCTGATGCAGCAACCTCACGGCAGGAAGCGGGTGTGGCGCAATGGATAGAGCACCCGTTCACCATATGAGAGGCCCCGGGTTCGCTTCCCGGCGCCTCCTTGTGAGGGCAGGCCGGCTTGCGCGGCGCCGTGGGCTGATGCGGCAAGACCTCACAGCAAGGGGGAGATAAGCAGACACAGAGAAGACACGCAGTGAATGGACACAGCAACACAAGCAGCAAGGGGGGGGGATAAATAAA
>JAQZBX010088621.1:0-12776 GCA_029593785.1 Cabassous unicinctus
ACCATCAACACTAAACAAAGTTGTCAGAATGATGATTCAACTTTGTTATATGCAAATATAACTTTTCTTGATTTCAAATACCTATTAGCAAGCAATACTAGAAAGATTTTGGGGGGCAAGTTGGCAGGGGAGGCTGGCTGCTATGAGGATTACACCATGATTTAATTGCAGGCTTACAAAAGCAGCCAGAATTTTTCTTTTTTTTTTTCTTTCTTTTACTTTTATAAAGCTGTCCAGTTCAAAAGTTACTAAATTTTCACAGTACTGCTTTTTATTGTTGTGGCTATCCAGGCCCAGTTAGAATTAACATGGTAACAAACAAGAGGAAATTAAGGTTATTAAATTTCTCTACTCCTGCAGCTGCTAAAATAACTTTATTATCCTGCATTAGCCCACAGCCACACCATCCAGGTGGCATGGGGTTTGCTGAATTGCTGGCAGAATGTTTTCCTTATGGGTGAACTCTCCAACAGAATATTTTCTTACAAGCATGATTTCACTGACAAATGCCCTATTTAATACTTCTGCTTGTATGGGGTGTTGAATCTGTGATTTAGCCTTCTTTGCACAAGAAATATAATAGGATTTAAAGATGATTCTAGAGTTTCTACATCTGATTCACTATCACCTTCTTATCTACTTGTTCAGAGAGACCTGCCACTAAGCCACAGGTGGAAGTCCACAAATTCCTTTCTAATTTTAACTTTTCTTCTAAGCAGTTGTTTTGTTTTTCCTTGAGGCAATCTAATGTAGCTAGCCTTACTGACCCTAGCAATGGCCAGCCCAAATGCTGTGGCATCATGCCTGCTTTTATTAAACTTCATAATGCACCATTACTTGAGGCATTGTTTACTACAGCAGAGAGTGAGATCCTCCTGAGATGTGCATAATTGTAACAGCTGGAATGACCTCCCAACTCTCTTTGAAATCTTTCAGGCATAAATACTCATTTGCATTTAATATTTCCCCCTTTTGTTCTAGGTCCTTCTCCAAATGCATCATTAATTGGTACTTGGTATCAATCCCTCAGTGCCAAGGAGGCCCATCCTTGGGATTCATACCCCATGTTTGAGGGAAGACAGTAAATTTATAGGTTGAATTTGGCTAACAGAGAGGCCACATTTGAGCAAAAAGAAGGCTTTCAAGAGATACCTCTTAGTCAATATATATTAGTAGGTTTACTTTCAATTTAAGAAGAACAAGGTTCATAAGTACAAGCATCAATATTAATGGCCTGGTGCATTGGTCTGCCCTCCTTTGTTAGGCACTGCCCATGTTCTCTGAGATTCTTGCCACTCTATGAGAGAATGCAGAAGGACTCACCAGGATAGGAATTCAATATTCCTCTGGTTATTCTGTGGGTCTCCATCCACAGAGACAATACCCGATGAGCACATGAATACACACTGTATAGAGGCATCCTCCAGGAACATCCCTCTACATACATCTCTCCACCTCTGACATGCTGGACCAGTGATCCTCCCCTATTACAGATGAAACCCTCAGCAACACAAAACCTCCCCAAAGCAAAGCCAATAAAAATAACAATACAATTTAAAAAATTAAACAAAATTTTTTTTTAAAAAATTGCATTGTGCCTTTCATCACTGTAGGATCTACTCTTTATGCATATTGAACATTTCTTCTGAATGTTCCCCCAGTGTCTTTTTTTCCTTTATTTTCTGAGAAGCTTTAGGTTACAAAAAAGTCACATAGAAAATACAAGGGATACACATACATCCCATTCTTTCCCCCCACATCCTCCCCACCCAATAACATCCTACATGAGAATGGTATGCTTGTTATAATTTATGAACAAATATCAAAGCATTGTTACTTACCATGGTCAGTGGGTTATGTTATGGTTTACCTTTTGTAACATGTACTTTTAATAGCATCTGAAAAAAATGTATAATGCCCTGTATCTGTCATTTCATGATCATGCAGAACAGCTCCAATGCCCCAAAGATGCCCTATGTTTTACCCATTCCTCCTCCCCACTCCCCTTGGAGCCTATGGCAGCCAATAAGTTTCAGTTTTTAAAGAATAATGTTCATAGTTACATTCATTAATATTGAGGACTTGTTAGATTGGTCTGTTTTCTTTTATTAGGCACTATGTACCATGAGGTGTTCTTGTCTCTCTATTTGAGAATGTTGTAGGATACACCAAGATTGGAATTTAAATTTAATAAAAATATGGAATGTTTCAAGAATTTGCACATCACCCTTGCACAGGGGCCATGGTAATCTTCTATGTATTTTTCCAATTTTAATATATTTGCTGCAGAAGCAAACACAGATATGCCTATTTTTGCATGACAAATATTGTAAAATACACTTATTTGGTTTACTTTTGCTGATCAATTGATCTCTCCTGATTATTGTGCCACAATTTATCATGCATAATATGAAAAACAACTATAACAGCCTTAAGTCCTGCCCACTGTAAAGCTATGTGGCAACTCTGCTAACATAAAGGACATTGTGGTGAAGAAGTTGTGAGTGTGGCTGTGTATGTTGTGCCAAAGATAGCTCAGCACTCCACTGGTGAGTGAAGTCTCTGATGGAATGCCACCAGAGCTCTGACAGCTTTGAATTTGTGCTTTGAACTTAAAGATGTACAATGTCTTAATGTTATTCTCAGGTGAAAATCAATTTTAAAACCAATAATGTCTAACTTTTTTTAAGGAAATGATATTAATTTGTACTAACAGAGGAAAAAACTATTCAACACACACTTCAAAAAAATCTTTGTGCTGTAGCAGTAACATCAAGTAGTTAAAACTTAAATCTAGAGAAAACTAAAACCTTTCTGTCTAAAACTGATTATGACAAGTTAAAGTAGGATGAGCAGGAAGGTGAATGGACTTGCAGGTCAACAGTGATGAATGTGAAGGAGATTCTGAGTGCTACATAAAATGTCCACAGGGAGAAAAATTTTATGACCAACTCAGCTTTATTTTAATGTCATAGGGCAAAAACATGATGTTCGTCTATCCAACTTGATCTCCATCTGGGAAGTGTACCCCTGCCCCACATCCCAAATGACATAATCTGAGCCCAGGAGTTCACTGCTACAGATGACATCACCCTACGGAATAGTTCACCAGCCCAATTGTTCACTGTTGGAGATCATTCACCCCCACATCCTAACTAGATATCAGAAGTCCCAACTACACCTGAGCTGGGCGTGTCTCACCACTCATGACAGACCCAAGACACTCTCAATTTTTCAGTGACTAATCACACTCATGTCCTGTTTTAAAAAGTGAGACCCACCAGACTGAGTGATTTTTCAGACAGTGCAGTTTGTTTTCCCTATGACCCAAACTTCCATGGTGATGCCTGTAAAACTATAATTTAATGTATGCCCCTTATGATTATAATACTAATTTTAACAAATTAAGTACTTGTGGGACCCATTCAAATGAATCTGCAGTGCCTCTAAAGATTAAGCTTCCTCTTAATATCACCTCTCTTGCCTAACAGGTGGCCTAACTGAGGCGCCCAAGTATGATAATTAGTGCCAACTCAGCCAGGTAATAATGTCCAGTTGTTTGGTGAAGCAAGCACTGGTCTAATTGTAATAAAATGTTATTTATGGACTTTAGTCATCAGTGAATTTACTGCATAGATGGCTGATTACACCTACAATCAACCAGGGAGAGTGTCATTGGCAATATGTGATGTTTTATCTAATAATTGAATGTCTTAAAAGCTGAAGTGATTTCAACATTCAGAGAGAATTTTCCAGCTAAACTTTGGATAATCATAATCTCCTGGGAACTCATCAAGGACCTTCATCAGACTTTCATTAGAGACCTTGGTTTGCAGGCTGCCTGCAGAATATGGACTTGTGCATTTCCACAGTCATGTGAGAGAATTTTATAAAATCTCATAGTATTTACAGATATCTCCTGTTCATTCTATTTCCCCAGAAAACCCTGACTAATATACCATGCTACATGTTCTCCTAGGTAAAATAGGATAATTTTGCTGGCTTTCTAATATGTTATCTGTCCTTGCCCCTCCACTCTCTTTCCCTCCCCATTTGTCATTATTCATCATCCATATTCTATCCACAGTCTCTCCTACCCTAACAAGGCCTGCCAAAAACTACATAGCAAATTATACCACAGCCCCTTGAATATTTACACAAAATTCCATTCTATGCATACATTAACTGAACTAGTCTCTTCTGCATTGACTAACCATAACTGGTGCTTTTGACATCATCCCACTTCCAGCCCTTTATCCAGCTCATATCTGGACCAGAGATGGAATGTTTTGGGAAATTAAAACCTTTTCCAAACTGCCACCAACCCTGAATCTGGGCTACCCATCCCTTCATGGCAACTGGTGATTGTGCATAAGTTTCCTCAATATATAGCACATGCAAGTGACTTAATGGATAACTACATACCCTTTGGTTGACTTTCTTAAGGAGGTACTGGGGAATTTTTGCATAAGAATAAGGTCATTTGAACATTTTACTGTACGGATGAGAAGGATCCAGACCAATAGACATCAATATTACCTTGCAATATAGTTCATCAGACATGCTCTTTCTGGCATGCTTTCTGTCTATTGACATGAAAAAATTATTATTAAATAGGTATTATATGGGTTATACCAAAGAGTTGTCCTTTGACATTATTTCATTACTGGTGATGTTGAATATATTGGTGACTGTGTTTGCTGATCACTTCCCCTACAGCTTTTTCTGCTCTGCTTTTATTCATGTTTTTTTTTTTTCATTGCATTCATTCAAAGAATTGCAGTTTTCCCCCCCACAAACATGGCTATTTACTATTTCATTATTTTATCTATGCATAGTGGTATTTGGAAGAAATGCATGAAAGTTTGTAAATTTTATGTGATCAATCTATCAGTGTAACATATTGCCTTTTCCGGAATTGCTTTTTAAATGTAGAAAGCTTTTCTTCACACTTTGTGTTAATAAACCTCTTTTTTTTTTAATAATCATTAAATATCTTTTCCAGCAAAGTGGCAACTACAGCTCTACCATGGCAGGAGAGGGAAGGCTGGAGGGGTGGTGGTAGTCAGTGTTTCCAGACATGTGGGGGGACTACTGGGAAGCCTGTGGTCACACCTTGCTGACCTCCACACCTCAGATGTTCGCATTCTCAGCATTAGTCCTTATTTACCAAGGTTCAGGGGGTGCCAAGTTTGATGCAGCTATAGTGTTGTTGAAGCACCTTGAGAGAATTTGGGGATCAAAAAATACATTTCCATATTACTGGACAAAGAAAAAGGTCTTAGATCTGTTGTGAAACTGAAAGAATACAGCAGTATACTAATAAGCTTCCCTGTTGCAGCACTTCTAAATGTATATTAAAATATTTAATGAACAGAAGTTTAATATGTGAATAAGTTCTCATTTAAAAATTTTTTATAGGAAAGTTTTGAATGCTTTGTATAATTTAGTCTGGATATTGAATATTGTCTTTAGGGATACTTTGTTGCAGCAGATGGAATGAAAACCCAAGCAGCACTTGGAGGTGCAGATGAATGAAGTTTTATTATACGTGGGCTCTGAGGAGAGTCAAGTCTCCAAAAACTCTGAGCACTGTGTCTTGATTTTCATAAGTTTATAGAGGAACTCTAAGTGGGCAAATTCCGAAGCAAGTGGGCAGGCAGGGTTACAAAAGCAAAAGGATCAAGGTTGGCTTATCTTCCTAAAGCACAGGGATATTAGGGAAGAAAAGAGACATTATCTATTTAGAGTTGTAAATTCCATTTGAAAGGGGCAGGCAGGGAGTGCTTATCTTCTTAAAGATGTGGAATCCAGGGAGAAAAGGGAGGAAAGGAGAAAGGGATCAAGGGGAGATTATTTCCCTAAAGCTGTGGGTTTCTGCTGAGGGATGGTTAGGGCCCTGGCACTTTCTTTATCATCCCCCCCTTTGATGCCCTTATAATTCTTTATGGGGCGTCATCTGCTAACAAGGGGATTTTTCTGTAGTCCTGAAGTGCTGATATTTAACACAAGGCATTACTTGGTGTTTTAAGGCATTTAAGCAGGAAGTGATGTATTGTGTTAGGTACCATAGAATGCATGGCCTGAAAATTAGCAGGAAGAAGACTGAGGCTATTACTGGCATGAATGGCAAAATCCAGGAAAGGAGATACTGGAAGTAGTTCCCATTGGCAGATGCCTGGTATACATGGTTTAAGTGGTGTTTAGCTAATTCTTTTAGTAGGGCCAACTTGTCCCTAACTATCCCTGAGGAATTTTCACAGAAACAGCATTCTTCCCCCAGGGTCTGCCAGATTCCGCATGAACCTGCAATGAGCAAGTCTAATCCTCACTTGTTTTGTAAAACTACTTCTGCTAATGAGTCTATCTGGTCTTGCAACCCATTGAGAGTCCCTAATATTTCCTTGAGGTCATTTGATGTTTCCCATATTAGTTTTTGTAAACCCTCCTGACCAACTGTGAGTGAGGCCCCTGCTACTGCTGCACTATTGACTACTCCTATTCCTAAGAGTATCAGAATTGCCTGTATTGCTTATTTGGCTTGGGAGAGCTCCCCAGGCAATTCATCTCCATACACTGAGAATGATGGCACTGGCCAAGCCAGATAACAGATGCTCTGGCCAGCCTTGGGTAGGCACCAGTAGGGATTGGTGCCACAGACACAGATGGTGGAATTTGTGGTGTATCAGTCAGATTCATTGAGTGGGGGAGTGGCGCTACAGTTAACCCTTCCAAGAGGGAGGATGGTTGAAGGAGAACTGGTGGTTATGTTTTTACAGTTAGCCAGTTTTCCTGGGGTTTTGTTTATGCAGACTGGGAAGGGCCTGATTCCTGCTGCAGAGCTGTCATGGGCCATGAGGTTTATGGTCCATGGGACAGGTATGGGGAAGATGGTTAGACTTGAGGAAGTGCATAGCCAGCATGATGCTGCTATGTCAGGCTTGGATTCATTTAGGAGTTGGGGGAAATTTCAAACCTGGTCCAAAAAGATTTTGTGGGGGTCTGTTCTAACTTTGGCTTTTAGCATCTGGGCAGGCTTACTGATATTTTTCCCCAGGGTTTTCTCTGGAGGTTGGGTTACCAGGATCAATTGGACAAGTATGAGGTCCCCTGTGTCTGGCCACAATGTGTCATATATTCTGATTCCTAGTTTCAGCCTTGGTTGGACCCTTAAAAAGGTATTTTTTGATCTGGTGGTTATATTAAATAATGTGAGTTTTACAGGGTCACAGGTTTCTATGCCACACCCTGCCAGCCTGGGAATTTTCTGTAAGAGATATGAAGAAGTTAGTGTGACCCCCTTCGAGGGAGCAGTTGCACCTACCAGCAAACTCCAAGAGCAGCAGAATCCTCTGCTCTTTTGGGGGTCTCAGGAGAGGTATTTGGCATAACTCCCATAGTTTCAGCCCCTACCCTCCCTCTTGGGGGTAGATATGGGGCCGTGGGGGTACAGTGCAACTAGCAAGGTGTAAGGAACATGATCTTGGATTGCCCTGAAAGTGTCAAATATTACAGAAGCTAAAGATGCACCTGCTGAGAATGGGACTGAAGCATTCAGCATGGATTATTTACCCCAGCTTTGACTAAGTAACAGCTGCCATTGATTTTGGGGGTGGGTAATGGCTCCTACAGAGGGGGCAAGGTAGGAAAGGATAAACAAGTCAAGGCACAGAAGCATCCTATTATACACCAGTAAGCAATTGCAATGAGAGCTCTATTCACTATAGGCCTGCAGGGGCCACAGCAATGAGTCCAACTCCAAATACCAAGATGAGCAGGCCATATAAACACAGGATCCACAAGGAGCAGGGGTCCATTTGGCATGCATTTGACAAGGTTGGTGCTTGGGGATCCCGTGTGACTTGCACTCTCAAGGGGTGGCTGAGTATGGGTTGAGCTCTCCAGCTATCCTGCTCTTTATTGGGTTGTGCCTTGACCCTGGAATGATGGATTCAAGGGACAATGGCTGCAACTTTAAGAGCAGCAGGAGTTACAAGTATCACAGTATGTGGATCTGTCCAGGAAGGCTGAAGGGGTTCTTTTTTCCAGTCTTTGACCCAGACTAGGTCCCCTAGCTGGTGGGGGTGCACCAGGTGTCCCAGGGGGATGAGGTTCTGGGACAAGACAGATCTATGTACTTCAGCTAAAATTTTCCCCAGCTGCTGGAAAATGGAATCTTGGCTAGCGTCCCCCAGAAGTTTGAGATTTCTTTGAATGCCTGGATAATTGGGGATGGCTGTCCAAATAGAATTTCAAAGGGAGAATAGCCTGTGGGTCCCAGGGTACACCTAACTCATAGTATGGTTAAGGGAAGTAAGTCTACCCAGGGGAGAACAGTTTCTTGGCAGAATTTAATAGGGTGGCTTTGAGGGTTTTATTCTTGCATTCAACTTTCCTTGAACTCTGGGTCCTGTAATTGGTATGGAGTTCCCACTTGATTCCTAACATTTTTGCTAGCTTTTGGACTATTGCAGCCATGAAGGCTGGGCAATTGTCACTTCCAATAGATAGTGGCAGCCCATGTCAGGGAACGATTTCTCTAAGTAAAGACTTAGTCACTTCTCTTTCCTTTTCAGTGCAAGTGGGGAAATATTTGACCCAACCTGAAAAGGTGCATATCATCAACAACAGATATTTGTACCCCTGTCTTGGTTTCACTTTTGTCAAGTCTACTGTGAGATTTTAGAAGGGGGCTGTCTCTATGTGCTGGACACTTGCCAGAGCATGGGGGCATTGCAAAGGGTTGTTTTTGGCACAAACTTTGCACTGGCTCCTGATGGTGGCACAGAGAGAAGCTAGTCAGGCTATGTAGTAGTATCTTCCAAGCAAGACTTCTAGTGCAGCTTTCCCTAGGTGGGTGAGTTGGTGGTATTGCTGGATGAGGGCATGAGTGGCTCCTTTTGGGACAAAAACCCAGTCATCTGGGAGCAGCCAAGTTCCTTCAGGGGTTCAGGTTCTCCCTTCTCTATCATCCCATTCCTCCTCTTCCTAGGTATAGCTTAGCTTATTAGTCTCTTGCCCTAAGAGGGACAGCTGTGGTGTCAATTCTGGGACTTGTATTCCATGGGTTCCTTCAGTCACTTGACAAGCTGCTTTGTTGGCTAGCCTGTTTCCTTGAGTGACCATGTTCATTCCTTTCTGATATCCCCAACAGTTGATAATGGCAACTTTGTCTGGTTTCCAGATTGCTTCTAAGAGTTGGAGGATTTCTTCTTTGTTTTTATTTCCTTTACCCCTGTTTCTTTATAAATTGTCCCATGGATATGGATATGAACAGTAGAAAATGAGTACTTAGAGTCAGTGTAAAGGTATACCACTTGCCCAGTGGCTAGCTCCAGGGTTCAGACCAGTGTCCAGAGTTCTGCTTATTGCATGGACTATCCCTGTGTTAAAGATGCTACTTTCACCACCTATTCTGAAGTAGATTCAGAACATGGTGTAGATTCTGAAGACCTCGCAAAGTCATTCATAGAAATATCATGGAGATTCATTAGGCTTTTGAGTAACTGAATTCATCTTTGTCACGTTTGTGGGTCATTTTACCCCTTCTCAGACCCTTTAGAGGACTGCTTCTTGATATTGCTGGAGTACAGCCCGTCCCTGATCAGTGTTGAAATCGCAGTTTGCTTAGGCCTCTGGTGCCACCTCTCATGCCCAGTCATCTGGGTTTAAGATGCTAGTTGGGGCCTGCTCCTGCAGCTACTTTTGGGCTTTCATCAGAATCCATCCTCTCTCCTCCATATTAAACATACTCAGGAGGAGTTTGTGGCAATCATTTTAAGTAGGTTGATGGATTCAAAAATGGATTCCTTGAGATCAATAAGGGCGTGGGGCTTTTCCAAGTAGAATGGGTTGTGGTGCTTAAAGTTTAAGAGGTCTGTAGTTGTGAAGGGCTGGTAGTACAAAAGGCCTCCTGGATCAGATGGTCCCATCCTCATTGATCTGGGCCAGACCCTATGTTTCATGGAGGGACTCTGTAATGTGGGTTGTGATGACAATAGCCTCCTTGCTATTGGGGTTCTGGGACTTTCTTCAGATGGTTTTGCTGTACCTGGAGGGACCAAAGTTGGGGGTGTTTTTGGGAGATCTGCCTGTACTCCTGGGCTAGGAGAGGCCAGATTGGCAGGAGCATATGGTGGTTGTGGTGGGGGTGGTGGGTCCTCTTCTGAGGACCTCTGATGAATGACTGGTTTCTGGAGCCATGTTTCCTGTGCAAACAAGACCCTGCTCTGTTCCTTTTTTCCAACACACAATTGAACTCAAGGGGGCAGAGTTTGGGCTATCTCTAACCAAGAGTCAATGTAGGGAAACTGATTGGCATGGCCAGGAGGTCCAGTGACAACAAGCCACACTGTGTGGACCCTGGCTATATCTAGGGTCCCTTCCAAGGGCCAGTCAATGTTAAAAGTGGGCCACTCAACTTCACATAAAGTTTGGAGGGTGCCACGGTTCATCTGGATGCCATAATCTCTGGAAAAGCCCTTCTTGAAATTCTTGAGAATACATTTTAAGATGGTAGGTTTTGACTGTGATGAGCCCATACCCTGCGATGGTGGTGCAAGACAAAGGAAGAGGTCACCTCTATCAAGGCCACTCAGATGCCTGCCTGTCCATGTCCCTCATGAGAACTTTGGCTTATCTTAGCTAAGGCACCTGGGCAGAGTTTGGGGTGAGTGGTTATGCCCTATGACATAGCTGTGGAAAACAGTTTAGGGGCCACTCAGGCTCTATAACACAAGTTTTGGAGTCACAGACTGGAATAACAGAGGAAAGCGTCTGCCATCCTCATTCACACACATAAATCACTCAGAGATTATGCAGTGCTCCTGCAGGGTCAGAGGTGATCAGTCTCCCCTTCCATCCAAACACAGGCCTGACTGAGGATTTGGCACCCATGACTTTACCTTTCCAAAGTCTTCTGGCACTATTCAGTCTGCCACCTCACTGAGTCAAGGGTATGAGGATGCAGCCCATGGGGACCACCCCCAAAGGAGGTCCTGTTAAAAGGATGGGTGGCACCTACCTTTTTTGCTTGGAGATCACCACTGGAAACACCCATCAGCCCCAAGCCAGAGGCACAACAAGCCTGATAGTTTGGGTTTCCTGGTCATGGAACAAAATGTTGCAGCAGATGAAACTTAGATGATGAAAAACCCAAGTGTGCACTCAGAGAGGTGGAGGAAAAATGTTTTAATACAAATGGGCCCAGAGGAGAGTCAAGTCACCAAAAAATCTGAGTGACATGTCTTGGCTTTCATAAGTTTATATAGGGACTTTAAGTGGGCAAATTCCTAAACAAGCAGGCAGGCAGAGGTTACAAAAGCAAAAGTTTTGCTTATCTTCCTAAAGCAGAGGGCTGTTAGGGAGGAAAAGAGTCATTATCTGTTTAGAGTTGTAAATTCCTGTTGAAAGGGGCAGGTGGGGAGTGCTTATCTTTCTAAAGATGTGGCTTCCAGGGATAAAGGGAGGAAGGGAGAAAGGGATGTTTTTTGTTTTTATTTTATTTTCTGAAAGCTTTGAGTTTCTGCTGAGGGGGGTTAGGGCTGCAGCACTTCCTTTATCACCACAGCAGTATCCCAACAGCTGTGGAACAGTTGCTGAGAGGTCCATCACTCTCACTTTATCCCCACATGCTTTCAGTCTGAGCCACATCACTCATGAGTCACACCTCCAGGCAGGAGATGCCTGTCTTCTGTGGTTCAGGCTTCTACTGTTGTATCCATCAGAAGCCTCTCTTATGTAGCCAACACTACTCAATGATGCAGTGGCAGTGTCATCCAACAATAGTATTTCCCTTTTGGGGGAACACTCAAAACCACAGGGTCTCACCTCTTGCCATACTAGGATTAGCAGATCCTGAGGAGAAAGTAGAAAAATAGGACAATTAATTTGGGGTGGGAATTCTAGGCAACAACTGGCAGAGGAAAGAGACAGCTGTAAAAAGTAACATGGATATCGGTCAGAAATTCATGGAACTTTCCCATTGTTAGCTCTCTGAGAGAGCCAGTTATTAAGCTTAGAGCAGACAAAAACTTTATTCCTCATTTCCTATGGTCACAAACAACATACTCCAATATCTATGTGTTTCAAACCAGTTAAGATGGATTTTGAATTTGGGTCCAGGTGGATATCAGTTGCAACACAATGGGAACCTGAGTCCCTAACGCATGAGAAAAGATAGTTTGTTACTCACAGGTCCCAAGGAGAGGTGAGTATCATGAGGTGCTGACAGGAAATGCAATCATCTCAGGTGGCTCATCCAACAGTTTGGAGCATTCAAGCTGAGAAAGTAGACCAGAGTGATTATATTTTTATTGGGACCAAGTGTTGGGTGTTAATGGATTCCCCATTGGAATCAAGGTTTGATTAGTTTAAAGCAAGTCAAAGAAAAGGCCCTGGGTGTACAGGGCATTTTTTATGTTTATCTTATCCTTTGGGACAAGCTTGTGCTTTTGCATGTGTGAATGAGTCTTATTAACTAGTTCAGTGGTCAGTGCAGATTTGAGTGGTTTAGCTAAAGAAAGATGAATGCTGCGGGGGCAAACACACACAAAATTAAATTATGTAGCCTGAAATCACACTGAGTATATCCTAAAAAATTAGTTCAAAGAGGAATCAAACCTATATTTGTGCACCAATGTTAAAGCCATATTATTTGTAATTGCTAAAAACTGGGAGCAATCCATTTCTACAAAAACAAATAAATGTATAAAGAAAGTTTGGTATATACACACAATGAAATGTACCTCATTTGTAAGGAGGGATGAAGTTTTGAT